>FXXK01002043.1:19407-45120 GCA_900184695.1 Betula pendula
TGGATCACCTTCTAGAATCAGAGAAGAGCAGCACAAGCTGACTGCCATCCTTAACGCCAGAAGGGCTGCGTGTGCTTCCCCAGCCCTGCATCCATGGAATGAAGCTTGAGAGAATTACCGCCAAAAAAACTCCATTGTGATCTCTAAGTGTTGCGGCTGCCACTGCAAAATCTGGGTATAGCTACATCAAAAGTTAGCTTTAAGAGAACCAAAGGAGTGGCAACCAGGGAGTTGTTCTGAAGAAGCATTCCACGCTGAACAGTGGTGACCAATGGAAATACGAATAAGCTTCAGTACTTTAATAGGATCCGGCTGAGTAGCCTTTATGGATCAGGGCATTTCTGGCCAACCAGATATTATCCAACAAAATCAACGAAGAGATCTGAAACTTGCGGACCTCTGCCATTGGGATACCTAGCAAACAGTGGGGTTTAATAAAGCTTTGGTCCAATCTTCAATTGGGGAGAGAAGAAGGCAGCAAGATTCAACGGCCAAGAAGAGTGGAGCCACATGATCCTAGCAAAAGGACACTCAAAGAATATATGCTGGAGCGTTTCCACTGGACCGAGACATAAAGACAACTAATCTGATCTTACTCCGTCTGGGGGGCAAATTTGAATAAATTGGTTCTGACGGCAACAGGTTCCAGGTAATTCTCCATAGAAAATGCTTCAGCCTACTCTGAATTTTAAGCCCCCAAAGTAAAGCCCATCCGAAGGGGAAAGAGGGGAGTTCAAAGTGATAGAATTAGAAATAGCCACCTCATATGCTGATTTAACTGAAAACGACCCAGAACTGGAAGAGACCATATCCAACGATCAGGTGATGAAATGGAGGGAAATGGATCTCAAGAATAGCATTGGCAGAGGCTTGATCGAACAAATTGAACTAGAGGCGGCATTCCAACCTCTAATAGGGTAAGATATCAGATCCGAGACATCCAGATTGGGGAGAGAAGGAAGCTGCGGTTTGGGAATGGCTTGAACCCTAACTAAAGAGGGCACCCAAGGAGAGGACCAAATGTTTAAGCCTCTACCATCCGAAACCAGCAGCACGCCCCACTTTGAATAACCTGGCTACACTTAAGATTCCTTTCCACAGCAAGAGGCTGTTGCCGGAGCCACAGCTGACAAAAAAACTTGATCTAGGAAGATATTTGGCAGCCAAGACTTCACCCAAAGAGTATCTTGATTGATCAATACGTCCAGCCTAGCTTGGAGAGCAAAGATTGATTATGAAGTTCCATGGTTCTCAGACCAAGACCACCTACTGCTTTTGGGGAGCAAACTTTGTGCCAACCTATCAAGTTCAGATTATGCTTTTTATCCAAGGGAACACTCCACCAAAACTTTCTAAGCCATGAATCTATATCCTACAAAAAGATTTTCGGGAAAAGAAATAGAGACATAGAATAACTGGGCAAGGAGTTTGCCACTGTCTTGATCAGCGTGGTTCTTGCTGCCTTGTGAGAGAAGTTTAGTTTTCCACCCTGAAATTCTATGTAGAATCTTTGACTTTAGGTCTTCAAATGCCAAAGATTTATTCCTATGCAAGAATAACGGCAGCCCAAGATGTTTTGCAGAAGGATGGATCTGCCTCAGGATGGAGAATAGCATGAATAGCCTCTTTTGTAGCATCTGTACAATTTTTTGAAAGACAAAGAGATGATTTCTCCATATTAATCTTCTGCCCTGACCAAGCGGTGAATTTAGAAAACAGCTTTTAACACAAGAAGCTTCTCCCACATTTCCCCTGGAGAAGATCATTAAATCATCCGCGAACAATAGATGAGAAACCAAAGGGCTCCTTCTAGATATTTTGATTCCATGCAGCCGCCCAGCATGCTCTTCACGTAAAAGAAGACGGGAAAGAACTTCCATTCACAGAATGAACAAGAAGGGGGAGAGGGGATCCCCTTGCCTCAAACCCTGGCCTGGAGAAAACATTCCAAAAGGGGATCCATCCAGCAGAATGGAGAAGGAAACCGTTGATATGCATTGATTAATCATATGAATCCATTTAGAGCTGAAACCCAGGACCGACAGCACTTTGGACAAAAAATTCCACTCCATCCTGTCAAATGCTTTTTCCATGTCGAGCTTGATCGCCATAAGACCACCCCTGCCCCTTTTGTTCTTCATAGCATGGAAAATCTCATGAGCTAATATGGAGTTATCATGAATTGTTCTCCCCTTTAGGAAGGCCGACTGATTTGGAGAGATGATTCTTTGAAGCAATGGCTTAACACGATTTGATAAAATCTTAGAAATGATTTTATAAGTGAAATTTGTAAGACTGATCGGTCTAAAGTGAGTGAGCATAGAAGGGTTTTCCAATTTTGGGATCAGGGCAATATGAGAGTTATTAAACTCCCTAAGCAAAAACCCAGTTCTGAAAAAACTTTGCACATAATTGATAACACTGATACGTATGATTCTCCAATAAGTCTTGTAAAACAGACCCGTGAAGCCATCTGGGCCAGGGGCCTTAGTGAGCCCGAGCTGTGAAACAGCTTGAAAAATCTCGGGCTCTTCAGGAATACTACAAATGGACTCATTTTCAGCATCAGAAATTTCAGCAGAAAAAAGAGAACTTAACTCTTCATCCATCACAGGATTAGAAGAAGTGAACAGATTCTTAAACTGCTCAGTGAAGTGCAAACCAATATCATTTCTGTCATGAACAAAAGAGCCATTATCCAACTGAATAGAAGCTATCGAATTGTACCTGCGGCGGATGACTGTTGCTGCATGGAAATACCTAGTGTTCAGGTCAGGAGTTGTGAGCCACATCTCTCGAGATTTTTGCTTCCACAGACTTTCTTCGCGTCTTAGCTCCTCCTGAAGGGCCAATTGCAAACTCTCCTCTTTGGCCACAGCTGAGCTATCAAAAGGGAGGCTCTGAAGAGAGTTAATTTCTGCCAACAGGGTTTTAATATTAAGTTGGACGTTTCCAAAGCGTCTTTTGTTCCAAGACTTCAAGGCTTTCTTGGAAGCTTTGATCTTCCTACTCAACGAGTAGGCTGCAGAACCATTGAACGAATTTGCCCAAGCATCGGCAACCACAGAGTGACTAGAGGGCTCTCTGCTCCAAAACTCCTCAAACTTAAAAGGCTTGGGAAGAGCAGGACCACCGGATTGAGTATCAAGCAAAAGGGGATTGTGATCAGACACGGTTGCTGGAAGGTGAGTAACCAGGGCATTAGGGAACAACAAAATCCAATCATGATTGGAAAGTCCCCTGTCCAACCGTTCTCTGATATTAAAAGGGCCATGCCTCATATTATTCCATGTAAATGGATTGCCCGAAAAACCTAAATCAATCAGACCATTGGAGTGCACAAAATCCACGAAAGCATTGTGAGAGGTAGAACCAAAATTTCTGCCTCCTAGCTTCTCTGCCGAAGACGTCACAGCATTGAAGTCACCTAGCAGGAGCCAAGAGCCCTTGAAACGATCTCCAGTAGATTCCAGAAGCTTCCAGAAACCTTCTCTATCGTTCCAAGCAGAAGGGGCATGAGCAAAAGAGACCAGCCAAGAAGACGAGGCAGGCTCGGAATAAATTAACAGAGAAATTTGATGCTGATCAAGGATCACCGGCTCAGCATCGGCACTAGCTTTACAAGCCACCACCAGTCCCCCTTTTGTACCAATAGCTGGGACTTGGAACAACAAGGGAAACCCCATTCTAGCAAGGGAGTTTTGGGATTCTAGTAACTGAATCTTAGTTTCGCACAGGAAGATGATATCCGGGTTGTGAATCCTGCACAATGCCCTTAGCGTACGAACTGCCGTGGCACGGGCAAACCCACGGCAGTTCCAAGAGAGAAGCCTCATGGGACTCCGGTGGGCTTGTAGCTGCCCACCTCAACATCAATGACCAAAGGATCAGATAGGAACAAGAATGGAGTGATGGCCAGAGTGACCTCTTCTTCTGATGGGAGAATTTCATTAAGGACAGATGGAGAAGCACTCTCTGCCCCCTGTTGCCGGCCAGAGGAATAAGGATGGAATCTCCTTGGAATGGATCGTGGGTTATGAGTGGGAGGACGAGAGAGTCTTTGAGATGAGCCTGGAAGGGTAATCAGACTCAAGGTTTCAGCTGCCTTGTGCATGGGGGTGTTTCCTTCTGAATTTTCACACAGAAGCAATGAGGGGCACGTGGAAGGAAAATGCTGAATTTCAGAAATATCCTCAATATCTGTGATAATGGACTTGTAAGAAGGAGGGGTAATTTTGGAAAACTGAAAGGTAACCCTATCATCTGGCATTACTTGACTCACTGGAGAGTGAACGTTGGTATTTTGCATGGGGGAAAGAGTTGGTGGGGTAATGTCAGGAATTAAATGAGATGGGATATCAGGCACACCTACGTCAAAAGGAGTATGGAGCTTAGGGAACACTCCGGTGAAAATGGGCTGGCTAGGAGTGGAGTTGCTGGGTACACTGCTCGAGGGATGGCTGAGAGATGGAGAGAGAGGTGTGATCAGACAGGTCTGGTGATGATGATGGGATGGATTAGGTGAGTTGGAGACTTTGAGCACCCGAGTTCCTAACTGAGTTTGATCAGGCAACTCAGAGGTGTCCATGGGGGTTGGATAGGATGAAGAGGCTGGATGAGATTCCACAGACATGGAAACTGAGAGACCAATAGGCTGTTTGGACTCGAATGAGGGGATGCCAGATGCTTGGGGGACCTTCTCTGAGAATAGGATATTTTCTGCTTTGAATGGGGGAGGTGGGGAAGCTCGCAATATAGGGCCAAATAGGGGGGGGGGGGGAAGGAGCTGGTTCAGTTGCTGGGCATATGCTATTGGAGTGACCCAGCCTTCCACACGAGAAGCAGAAATCAGAGAGTCTCTCGTACTTCAATTGCACCCAGGATGGGGGTCTATCAGACCGAGATTGATTAAAACCCGTAATAAGAGGATTATTAAGAGGAAGAGAGACCTTTATCCTCAAAAAAATTTTCCTTCTTTCAGCTTCCGGGCCTTCATATTCAGATCCCAGGAATTTCCCAAGCTGATTTCCTATAATCTCTGCATTCTTCAAGGTCATCAACTCAAGAGGAAGATCGTGGACTTGGACCCAGTATATCCCTTCAGAGAAATCCAGCTCGCTCAACGCCATACTTTTATCCCAACTTTTCAAAATCAAAGGATGTCCTCGAATGTTCCATGGGGATAAATCCTGAATCTTTTTCATGTCTTGCTCAGAGGCAAAAGTGAAAACGTAAACAGAGTTTTCCATCACCTCCATTGACAGATACTTCAAGAACTTCCAGGCACTTTGGAGTGTTTCCTTGACTGTGCTTTTTGAAATGGAGCGGAGAGAATGCACCTTTCCAGCTAAAAACCAGGGGGGTTTTTCCGAAGAGGATGGCTCAGGCGGAGAGAGGATTGGAGGATAGTCCAACCAGTTAAGATCCATGGTTCTGGAGATAAGATGGTCCAGTTCGATAGAGGATATAGCCATAGCAAAGGGATTAAGCGTAAAGGAAGGTGAGACAGAAGGCCAGTCGAAGACTAGGGAAGAAGAAATAGATTCTTCAGAGAAGCTCTAGAAGGAGAGCGGAACCCTCCATTCACAGTCCCCACCAATTACATGTGATGAGCAAATTATCTAGTTATAATTACCTATTTATGTCTATTTCAATAAATGTGGTGGTAGTTCATTCAACTACTTGTTCGCATCTTCAGCTATGTTTATCTTGTCGATGTGGACTATTTTTCTGTGTTTATCAATTAAAATGGGATGAATCGGATGATGCCTATAACCTTCGGTATTTTATGAAATATTTTTTATCTTTCAATTATCTAAAGAGATGAGTACTGCCTTTTTTCCTTTGTTTTTTTTAATCTGTTGTGAGAATGTTGACATTTTTCCTCCAAGTAGCCCGCAACGTTTTTTTACTTATCTACTGAAACTGCAGATACGAATAAGAAGTATTTTTGGTTCGTATCACAGCTCCAATCAGTGCTTGCAAATAATTGTTATTTATTTATATTTTATTTTTTGTGTAAGGCCCTAATACAAAACGCTGGTAATAGTTTGTGTAACAGCAGGATTTGTGCCATAAAAGGGTTTCAAAGCTATGCTCTGTTGCCGCATGGGCCCGAGAAAAAGCATCATCCAAACAGCAAAGATTCCCACGTACACAGCTGGATGATGAATATGTAGCTATCTTGACTTGACCCAACCACAGTGAGGGATCCGGCTTCTGTGCTGTAGTTTAAAACTACAGCACAGATGCTGTTTCTTTTATGGAGGGCTGAGATGATGTTGTGTTATTTTAACGGTTCAGATGATTTTGATTCCTTTTAACCCTAATTTTACTGTTAACCCAAACGTTTTGCAGCACAAACGTTTTGAGAGAGTGCTTTTTTTTTTTTTTGACGCCGTTAATGGGTAATGGCCAGGAACGTCTCTTCTCAAAACACCAAAAAGGATCCGGCTTTCACCCTTAGGTTCCACCACCACTGACCCCACCACCACCGCCAGAAGCCGGATCCGTTGTACAATAGAGCAAGTTGAAAAGCTCCATTATCCTCTCTCTCTCTCTCTCTCTCTCTCTCCCTCACTCCAAACGGTTATGATGGAGTCTCTTTCCATGGTGCTCTGCTCCTGTCCACCCGTCCTCCAAACCCACCTCAAAACCAGAAACTGGCCATCTTTAAACCCACCTCCCATCCCCATTTCCACTTCTCGCAAAAACCAATTCCCCTCGGCCACAAAACCCCATTCAAAAACTTCTTCAAAAACCCAACAAAAACCCATTTTTCTCTCACTCTACTCAACCTCCTCACTTCTCTTCCTTGCCTTGCTTCCGAAGCTGTTGTTGTCTCCTCCACTGAACAAGTCTCTGACAAAATTAACCTCGAGTCAATCGTAGTTGCAATTGATGACTTTTTCAACAGGAACCCATTTTTTGTTGCTGGGTGTACCTTCATTTGGCTGGTTGTCATACCTCTTACCGAAGAATACTTGAGAAAATACAAGTTCGTCTCTGCCATTGACGCATTTAAGAAACTCTGGGACGACCCCAATGCGGCGTAAAAAAAAAGTACTCTCTCAAAACGTTTGTGCTGTAAAACATTTGGGTTAACAGTAAAATTTAGGTTAAAAGGAATCAAAATCATTTGAGCCGTTAAAATAACACAACATCATCTCAGCCCTCCATAAAAGTAACAGCATTTGTGCTGTAGTTTAAAACTACAGCACAGAAGCCGGATCCCACAGTGAGAAGAGTGAACATAATTAGCGCTATAGATGAGGTGACGTCCACCAAGGCATCCAAAGTATCGGATGAAGAGAAAGAAGAGTAGTTTTCTCAGTTCTCATCCGCAGGACCGCAGCTTTATTCACGTGGAGATCACATGTGAATACTTGAAACTTCTGTTCATTTTGAAACTTCTTCCAAATTTCTGTCCTTCATTTACTTTTTTATATACAAAATTTAATATATTCTTCATATTTTTTTATAAAATTATTTACTTTTATTATTATTTAAAACACAAAACAAATTTCCAACATTTAACAAACATAACCATGTATATAGGGTGTTCGTCGGTTAAATTGGTGTCAAAAATAACATTTTCGCCTTTCGTCAAATCACAGTCGGTAATGTCGAAAATTGTATCGACTTTACCGCATATGGACTTGTTTTGCCTACCGACATTACCGACTTTTGTCGGTAATGGCGGTCGAAAATATCGGTTAAATCGAGTCAAGTTTCTGGTTCGGCTGGGGTGGCCCATGCACTTTATGGGCCAATTTTCAGGTTATGGCCTTGCAGCCTGTGTGTTTTTTGGGTTGAAAAATAGGTTTTCTAATATAGCCATTTTTAAAAAATATGGATATTTTCAAAATATAATATGGCCCAATAATATAAAAACCTGTTTCAAATTTACATTCTCATAATCAACATTCACAAACCTATTAGATCATTCACATTCTCATACTCAATCAACATTATACTTGAATCAATATCAACTATCAAGATTCACAAACCTATTAGATCATTCACAAACCTATTAGATCATTTTCAAATTTACATTCTCATAATCAACATTTACAAACCTATTAGATTATTCACATTCTCATACTTAACCAACATTATACTTGAATCAATATTAACTATCAAGATTCAAGACATATCATGCAATCCATCTAATTAATCTAAAGATATGGCCTTAAAGTTACAAAACATTTATAATAGAATAATGCGATGCATGCAATAACTAAAGTCATAAACAACTAACAAATAGTCTAAACATACAATTTACAACCAAAGTCTTAAAGACATAAACAACAAACAAATAGTCTAAACCAACACATAAAATAAATATTGTTCCCAACTTCAAAATCCTCAATCTAGCTTGTAGTTGTAACTCCAAGTCTTCAATCATCGATCCCTACAACTTCAATAACTAAATAAATCAAAGTTAAAAGTAATTCAAATATAAGGCAACAAGTAAGTATCGATTAATAAAATCAACGAAGAAAGTAATGAAAATATATTACCATACAACATCAACCAACCCACAATCACAAGTCTCAAACCGCTTCCGCATCGTCAATGATAACAGTGTTGGACATAATTTATACCACAAGAAAATTGTTAAATAATTAGGAAAATGTAAACAAGTTTATCAAACAAGCAATTAGCAAATAACCAATTAAGTAAACTTGAAATTTATGGTAATAAATATTAGTACCTAAATCCATCTTGTAGCTCTCAACATCATCCAACTTCGACAAGTATGTTTCAGTGAAGCTAATGGGAGAAGATCTCAACCAATTTTAAGTACATATAAGTGCCTCCACCGTTTTTGGAGCCAAAGAACTCCTATATGGATTAAGCACACGACCTCCGGTGCTAAATGCAGACTCTGAGGCAACTGTGGTAACTGGAATCGCCAACACATCTGAGGCTATTTCAAAGAGGACCGAAAACTTTGTTGAATTAACCTTCCATCAATTCAAAATATCAAAGTTTGGACTTGATGATTCTACATTCTCTTGAAAATATTGTTTCATCTCATTTTTACATTCTATCAAATTTTGCGATTTCCGAAACTCACTCAACAAAGGATCTTCATCTTCGACATCCACTAACGTTGAACCACGGCTCAGTCGACTTTGTACCTCATCAACACCTGACATTGTCAAGTTTCTCCCAAAACCACTACTAGCACGAGCATATTGGTCAAATAATCGATTTATGTCATGTTTCAATAAAGCTAAAAGTTGTTCTGTCATCTCAGTTAATAGATTCTTCTGATACCAATACTCAAAAGTAACCATCTTGTATCGAGAATCAAGAATAACTGCCACAAATAACAGTCGGTTTATCTCAACAAAGTACTATTTTCTTTTTTTCCCATAAACTAGGTACCATCTATAATACAAAATGAAACTGAGATAGAAAAAAATAAAGTCGTTAAAACTTAGGTAAAAAATATTTAATATTTCTTTGAAATGAAAAGTGAAAAAGTTTTATTTTTTTAGTGAGTTTTTTATTTGAATAATAATTAAAAATGAGTAATGTAATATAAAAAGTAAAAAAAAAAAATTGTTAAAAAGTGATTAATTGAATATTAAGAATGAAATTGATTTTTAGAAGAAAAAAAAAAGGGAGAGGCGAGAAAAGTTGTTTAACAAACACTAGTTGTATCATTTTTGTACAATATGACTAGCAAATTTTTTTTTTTGTTTTGATGAATGATAGCAAAAATATTTTAAACCGAATGACATCTTTTGTTAAGAAATGATGATTAGTTGTATAATTTTTTATGTGTTTGATAGATATAATGCAAATAAGACCAACTTTAATTACATTTGACTTTGATATGTTTATGATGTACTATACTTTTCGGTTTTTTTAAATGTAAATTGAAAAATAGAAAAATACTTATTGTCATAACGTCTAAGTCAACACCCAGCAGAAAAAAATCTCAAGATAGTAGAATTTTTCAAATGTGGGTGCCACATTTCACGTATGAATAGCCCTCGACGTGGTGGATCCTAGCCGTCCACTTTAGTCAATGAAGTTTAGTCCCCTCACATGTGGGACATCACAAAATGTTAAAGTTTGAAACTGATCACTTTTGCTCTATTATCTTATTAAATTATTACTTATTTCAAATACTTAAGCTAATAAAAAAAGATGACTTTAACTATTTAATTTATATTTGGACATTGAAACAAAACATTAATAAGAAAATAAAAGTTCTCTTTTTGTTTTGTGGAATACGTGTGGCTTTCATGTGGATTTGATATGCACCGATTTGCAACAAGTATTTTAGATCGTATGACATTTATATTTATTGTAAAAAAAATATAAATGTGTAAAAAATTAAAAGAGTACTGTAACCAAAATTTAGTTTAAGCACTTAATATCATTATAAAAAAAACACTTAAAGCCATCGTCCAACTTTCTCTTTAGCAAAATGTCTATATTATCCACCAATTTTATGAAATGAAGTTTTTCTTTTCATTTAAGAGAGAGGCTTTAGAGAACAAAACATTTTTACTACATTATATAATAAACGTAGAACGGTAAAAGCTTCCCTACAATGAAATAGGACTCTTGTTGTTTATTAGAAATGTAATTTCACATTTTTATCATCATTAGACATAATTCTTCTTTCTTAATTTATTAATTTTTCAAAGATAAAAAAAAAAAAATAAAATGCTAATAAAAAAAATAGAGCAAAAATTGGCTTTAAGTGAAAGACAAGTTTCACCACAAGCATTGAAAATTATAATACCGCAGAAAGATCAATTGGACTAACCGATTGGAAACATAATCAAACATACTTCTGTCCCGTTCACTATTCCGGTTTAGGTGGCAAACAAATTGGGACAGATGCAGAAGGATTTTCTTGGGGAGGCCATGTTGATAAATCTGAATACCATCTTGTTCCCCATTCAAAATCGAAGGTGGGACTTTGTAAGATAACTAGATGCAGCCAGGTATAGGACTCAAGTTTCCTATTTTTAGAGTGATTTTCAGTTTTGGTAGCTTATCCTTCATCCAGAAAAAAACTGAGTTTTTTATTATGATTCGAATTCAAATGGACTCACCATGAAGTGTATATATCGAAGACGTGGCGACCTAGTCATTTGAACCCTGCTCAAAATATCACAAGGAAACGTTTCGACAATTGCTGACATGCAAGTAGTAAAAAAAAATATAATTTTAAGGGGGCCTAACTGCAGTAGTATACACCCCGCAAACCAGTTATCCAACTACCAGGAACAGAAAGGGAAAAATGTAGGCATAGACTCCTACAAGAAGATAAAGATACTTTTAATTCCAAAATCTAGATTCTGCTAATATCATGACCAAACACGAAGGTTGTAAACCAGTTGATTGCCACATAAAATCTGTTCCTCCAGCTTATAACATGAGTTACATATGCTGAGCGCCAAATAAACCAACTGACAAATCCTGCCAGCAGTAATCCTTCTGCATCAGTCCATGGTCCAATTTAATTTAATAGCTCAAGAGAGAAGGCCTAGGAGTGACTAGAAACTCACCTTGCTCTGCCTAAGATCTACAAGAGCCTTGTATCTGCCAATGGTTGCCATGCTTTCCTAGATGCTTGTAAAAAATGGATCTACGAGTTCCATGCCATTTGCACCATTGCCATGACCTCCACCGGCTTTACCAATCCTATTTAATAGATGCGCTAGATATTTCCCTTGCCGCTATGCAACCTTGAAAACTCAAAAGGAGGCATATTATAGAGCCAATACCAAAATTGCCACCCAAAGAGAAACACAATAGCATATTTAGTTATGCAAAAACCATGGCCACTCAAAATCTAGATCACTGTTTCAAGCCTGATAGGAAATCTCGCACTAGGATTGCCACTGGCCGAACAAGCTTCTTGAGAACACTGCCATCGACAGATATCAAGCATCACACTATTTTGTCCACCACATTTTTAATGGATATCATTGAGGTTTGGAGTACAAAGACTTAATTTAGTCCCTAATTTAATATAAAGAACTAAAGTTATCTTATCTGAGGTGAGATGTTATGAATATTATTGATTCATGAAATATGCAAATAACACAAATCTGCAATCATCTGGGATATCTTTGACTTCAACATTTTCCAAGAAGATTACTAAATAATCACTTCACCAAAAAAAAAAGTAGTTCATAGAGCAAGTAGCCTTACCTGTAGCCAAAGCAAGAAGGGGTTGGTTTTTCAGTACTTTCAAGAAACTCACTGCAATTCACCAATCACAAACACATCCTGCATGGAAGGAAACGCGTTAGCCACTCATCAAACACCAATCCTGTAAACACGATTATGTTAACCTTGTTCTAATGCCTATGCGTTTTCAAAGCATGCCTATCAATGATGAATATGAATAAGATAGACATGCAGAGCAAAAAGCAAAAATGAAACAATTTACTAAGGAATTTGTGATATAGCAAACATTCTGGCAACCAATGCAAAGGGCAACAAAATATATTTTCAAGACTAAAATTGACAAATTTACCTCAAAACTCACAGGTACTAAAATCCCAACCTGTTCATGTTGAAGACATTATAATAGGAAGGGTGGGGTGGGAATTTCAAAAGGGTGCATTAAAGATTTCCAGAATTTAAAAACACACTATTTGTCACCACATTTTTAATGGATACATTTTGAGGTTTGGAGTACAAAGACTTAATTTAGTCCCTAATTTAATATATAACAAACTAAAGTTATCTTACCTGAGATGGGATGTTATGGATATTATTGATTCATAAAATATGCAAATAACACAATCTGCAATCATCTGGATGATCTTTGACTTCAACAGTTTGCCAAGGAAGATTCTAACAACTTACAAAAAAAAAAGTAGTTCATAGATAAGTAGCACCTTAGCCAAAGCAGGAAGAGTTGTTTGTCAGTCTTTCAAGAAAACCACTGCAATCACCAATCACAAACACATCCTGCATGGAAGGAACGCGTAGCCACTCATCAACACCAATCCTGTAAACACGATTCGTTAACTTGTTCTAATGCCTATGCTGTTTTCAAAGCATGCCTATCAATATGAATATGAACAAGATAGACATGCAGAGCAAAAAGCGAAAATGAAACAATTTACTAAGGAATTGTGATATAACGAATATTATGGCAACCAATGTAAAGGCAATAAAAAATTATTTTCAAGACTAAAATTGACAAAATTTACCTCAAAACTCTACAAGTACTAAAATCCAACCTGGTTCATGCTTGAAGACATTATAATAGGGAGAGGGGGTGGGTCCAGAATTTCAAGCATCACACTATTTTGTCCACCACATTTTTAATGGATATCATTGAGGTTTGGAGTACGAAGACTTAATTTAGTCCCTAATTTAATATAATATAACTAAAGTTATCTTACCTGAGGTGGGATGTTATGGATATTATTGATTCATGAAATATGCAAATAACACAAATTTGCAATCATATGGAATATCTCTGACTTCAACAGTTTGCCAGGAAGATTACTAATATCTTCACAAAAAAAAAAAAAGAATAAAAAAAGAAAAAAGCTATTCATAGATAAGTAGCTTACCTGAGCCAAAGCTGGAAGGGTTAGTTTTCCAGTACTTTCAAGAAACCCACTGCAATCACCAATCGCAAACACATCCGGCATGGAGGGAATACATAGCCACTCGTCAACACCAATCCTGTAAACACGAATAGGATTCGTTAACTTGTTCTAATGCCTACCCATTTGAATATGAATAAGATAGACATGCAGAATTTCAAATGGTGCATAAAGATTTCCAGAATTTCCCATCCAATTGTCCCAGGAGTTAGAGAGACCTTGTTGATCAATTTCAGACCATCTTTACCAGAATAGAAAATTTCCCCCTTCAAAACAATTTAATAACTACAAGTATGAATTGGTCAAAAACCTTATATGGAACTGAGAATGATGTACAAATGCATTGTCATGAGCCAAAAAGAACTAGTAACTAACCTTTCACCTGGAGATTTTGGAAGCTTTAGAGAGTTAACAAGAGGAGAGGGGCCAACACCCGTAGATCACACTAACAGCCCATATGGAACCTATGTGCCATCATTAAGAACTAACTTATGAGCTTTAACATCCTTGACAATCCCACAGACAAGAAGAACTCCTAACTGAGAGAAAGTACTAAATGAAAATTGAATAGATCCATAACTAAAATGTGTAGAGGGGGGGTTGGTTGTTGGGGGTCAATGATTGCAATGTCCACACTTGTCCAATATCCCAATTTCCTAGTGAGAGGTGTCTTACATATCCTTAGTAGAAGCCCTGAGTTCCTTACAGAGAAAAATGGTTCCTTTTAGATTTGACCTTTTACAATTGAGAACATAATCTTCCACAACAAAGATTAGACTAAAACTTTCAACTTGAGAATATGCAATACATAATTCACAGCAACATTTTTAAGATAGAGACAAACAAGTTCTTCCCGTTAATCATGCATCTCTTACCTTTGTCAACTGTTTTAGTAGCATAGTGGTTGAGGCGATCATCAAAGGAAGATAATATCTCGTTTGCCTGTGAATCCAAGAACAATTTACTCAACATTTCCTTGAAACATGTTTTGCAAGTCTGCAATGGTTTTTTTTTGTCACAATAACCGTTCTAATGATGTCTCAAAGCAAATACATAACCTTTTTCAAGCAAGGTGATTGTATGGATAGCAATAACTCTAGGGAAAATAGTTTAAAAGAAGAATAATTTTATTTAGTAGACTTTTGTATGACTCCCATACAACTAGAATGACGTGGTAGTGAAGATCAACCCTTTATTTATTTTTATTTTTTTTACAAGTATTAATTTTTACTACCACGTCATTCAATTTTATGCCAATTATACAAGAGTCTACTAAATTGCATTACTCTTAAAATGAAATCTTCGTACAAGAATATCTCATAGCATAAGTTGTTATTAAACAAACCTCAAGCAAAGTAAACTGGATATAGTCTTTCAAAAGCGCATATCTTTGGCAAACATCTCTCATGATAAAATCACCTAGTTCACCACTGAATTCAACTCCCGTGGGACCACCTCCCACAAAAACAGTGTAGAAGTATCCCTTTCTCTTCCTCCAAAATACGTGCCTCCAACCCAAATTTTCCTACAATTGAGCCTTTGTTGAAACGGAAAACTCCAAGATTATCATAGACCCACATGTGTAACTAGACTATTCGTTAGATTTATCATATTATTCAAATATAATAAGCAAAAGACAACTGCTTTTCTCTTCAACTTTGGTCATGAAATTAGTTTGACTTTTTCTTATTTTGCAGATTAGTTACTGAACCAAATGGAATTCTATAACTTATTATAGCTTAAAAGCAAACTCAATATAGTTCTAGATAAATAAGTAAAAAATCCAACAGGGCAAAAACAAAAAAAAAAAGTTTATAACAAAGGAAGCCTGCAATTTGACAACCCAAAACAAACAAGAATTCTGGAAACAATTTCCTGCAAGACAAATTGCTTCCGTAAAATTAACATTAACTAAAACCCTCCAAAAATGTAGCCCAGTACCTCACTGCCCAAAAAGACTACATTTTTTTTACGCGGGAATAAATAAAAATTACAAATTTAGTTAAAATTTTTCCATATCTGCATTTCAGATCAATCAATTTTCCCTTTTTCTTTTTCCTCATTTGATTACTATTCAATTAAACTTCCTAAAAAGAGATTTTTCGCACAATGTTCACAAAAGAGTCAAAAAAGCTAAAACTTTTCCTACAATCCAACAAACCCGAAAAGGAAAGCTAACATACCAAATGATTATCGTCATCGATGCCCGTACAATTGACCAAGAAGAAGTCCGACCCGGGTTCGCGAGAGATGGCGGGTTGGATCCTGCTGATTGGTTCGGTCTCTCAAATGGATTTCTCTGTTTCGCTATCTGAGATTCTGAAGATGAACAAGGATTCTGTAATTTTTGGCTTTGACTTGAGTCGTCTGATAGATCTTTTCGTAGGCGAGTCAAGAGCTGGCTCGGTGGTGAGGAATGATTGCGTGCCAGCCGCTTAAGGATGCCGTCTGTGAGGGAGTTTGAGTGACAGCAGGAAACGGTTTCTCATGCACTTCACCAATTCGCTTTTTTGTCCGCCATGACTGTCTACAAAGAAAAAGAAGAATAAAAAATAAATTAAAGTATTAATTTGATTTTCTAAATATAAATTTTGTAAAATGCAAGCAAAACAAGATAAACCATTATCCGTCTGATGAGTAATGTGAACATTATTTTATTAATAAATATACATTAAATCATGAAAATAAAAAGCACCAAGGGATATCTGGCTACCGTATATTTGGGGGGAATTGTGCTCTCAATTTGGTGATGGATGGCTATAGTGAATCCTCACTTGCTTAGATCTCAACAGGTCCTTCATCTTTTAACTCAACATTTGGGTCATCAAATAGTAGATGAATTCCAAACTTCTTCACTTGTATTTCCATCACTTCACTCCGGCGAAGCACTTTTTGTATATGCTGAGGTTTGACGGACACCTCTATTTCGTCTCCACTATTCATTTCTAAATCATACCAAAGACGTGAAAATTGGCTCACGCCTGCCCATATATGATCTTCAAAGGTATTAAAAAAAGCTTCACCAGACATCCCCGTGAGGGATTTTTGGGGGTTTCTAGTTTTATTACATAATGTTTCGACGAAGATATCACAGGCTCTGCTGTCAACAACACAGTAGGGATTTTTGGGGATTTTGGGGGGTTTCTTGTTTGCTGCATAAACAACGCACAGAAGCAGCCTGCAGATTTGACCATCCAAAAGCGAAGGTACACGAAAGGATATTAAAGAACCGATTGTCTGATGGCTAAACCAATTTGGAATCTCACTTCCGGGGAGGCAAACGGAAATGCGATAGTTCTTATCCTTAGCCTTGCACAACATCTATTTCAAAAAAGTGTTTAAGTCATAAAATGAGAGAGATAGAGAGAGAGAGAGACAGAGAGAGACAGAGAGAACCTGGAGAACACTCTTCCTAAAATCAGATGATAGATTGTTGCACCTTCCCATTCTAATAGTTGAATTACGTCCCAAACTCTCCGAACTTTGAATCTCAACCAGTTTGTGGCAATTATCAAGGCAAAGATAGGGGCAAACAAGGTAAATTCCTTCATTCTGGTGGTTTGAAATTAAGATTCTTTCCAATGATGTGCAGCCATCTGCGTACAACTCCCTTACCCTTTTGGGGAGTGAGATTGATTGAAGACTAGTACACTCTTTCAAACACAATTTAAATAAGTAAGGAAGGCTGCTGATGCAACTAGGTAGGGTACGAAAATTGTTTCTTGATAAATCCAACGTGCTTACATATAAACATTCAAATTCAATGGGAAAAAAAGGAGGTAACAAACTTATGCTGTTTGAGCTTTTTGGTGATATCCATGATGAGGATGGTCCTCCATATCCAGATAATGATAACTTCTTAAGATTCCTCAAAAGACCAAAGGAAGTTGGTAGTTGCTTAATAGCAGTTTGCTTTGCAAAGAAGTCCCTTAAAGCTGTCATATTCCCGAATTGCTCCGGTAACTTTTCAAGTTTTAAGCAGTAAGATAATTTAAGATATTGAAGAGATTTTAAGTCGACCATGCTGTTCGGAAGATTCCTAAGGTTCTCGCATCTTTTTAAATCCAACATTACAAGTCTTCTGAGATATCCAATCGACTCGTGAATCTCAACCAAGCTTGTACAACCTCTAAGTTTTAGGTTCTTTAGATGTGGGGCTTGTAAAAAGTTTGGTAATTCAATGAGGCTACTACATTCAGCCAATAATAAATGTTTGAGATTCTTCAAAACACCAAAGGAGGGTGGTAGTTGCTTAATAGCAGTTTCAGCCACAAGTAGCCTTGTTAAATCCATTGTATTCCCTAATTGATCTGGTAATTTTTCAAGTGTTGAGCAGCCAGACAAGTCAAGAGTTTCAAGAGATTCCAAGTTAAAAATGCTTCTTGGAAGGTCCTTGAGGTTCGTGCAATTCTCTAAATTCAATGAAACAAGTCTTCTGAGATATCCAATGGACTCATGAACCTGAACCAAGCTTGTGCAACCTTCAAGTATTAGTATCTCCAATTGTGGGACTTGTGAGAAGTTTGGTGATCTGGTGAGATCTTTGGAATTGCTGAGATTAAGGACCTTCAACTTGTTGAAAATCTGTTAAACAAAATAAATAAAAGAAAAAGAAAAACAAAGTTCTTGTTAGTTATATATTTAACATTAATAGTGAAAAAAAAAAGTAATGTAAGATTTGTTATACTTTGTTTGTCTCCCAAACTTGTTCGACATTACTATCTTGCATGTCAAGAATAATAAGGTTCTCTAGATGAAAATTTTGTGGTAGACATTTTAGAGGGCACTTATGCCAACAAAGCCATTTTAGCTCTTTGGAGAGATGTTCATAGGATCCTGTGAGATGTACATCATTGATTTGGAGTAATCTCAAATTCTCCATTTTTGTAAACGCTTCAGTTTTCCAAAGTTCAGGGAGATTTAACATGAGACCCTCCACTGTCTTTGAACCCTGGAAAAATGGATGGTTGGATTAGCAATGCACATATCCTCATTTTGTGTAAAGCTAGAATAACTTTGAACTAGAGTCCTATATATTCTCACCATAATTTAAAAAAGAATACTAAAGTGATTTGAACATTATTAGAATTGCTTAAAACATGATTGCGTACCATTTTAATGTTGTAAACTACCTAATTTGATTTAGAGAAGTTTTGAATTTAAAGTTAGACACTTATGAGTTATGTTGATAGACATCCATGCTTCAGGCAAAAAGGCATATCTTTCATGCATACCTACATAACACGTATATTATGTACATGTGCATATTCCTCTTTTTTATTTTTAAAAGTAAAAAATGCATATGCCTCTTACCGTATGTTTGTTTAGTACATTTAAGACATCCTTGTAAAACCATAACCTGCTGCGTTTTCCTGGATGTTTGCGTGATTCTTCACAAACAATTTCCCTCCCCATATCTCGAATCAGATTATGCATCTTCAACTTATTTTGGTAACCAATTGTCACAAGTGACCTTTCAATGAGAATAGGGATACCAATCCCTGGAGAGAAATTACAATCATCGAATATTTTGATAGCATATTCTTTGTCCATACCGACAAAGAAACATGCAATATCAAGGAATATGTCCCTTGCAGAATGGTCAAGTGAATCAAAACTTATTCGAAGTATTTTTTGAATATTTTCATCTGGAGTTTTTTGTAATTTTTCCAATACACTTTTCCATTCGACAATGCTTCTTTCTTTAAGAAAAGAACCCAAAACCACAAGAGCTAATGGAAGTCCTCCAGCATAATCCACTACTTCAATCGAAAGCTTCAAGTAATCTCCTTTTGGATTGTACATCTTGAAGGCATGCCAACTGAACAGTCGAAGAGACTCCCAATGATTCAGTGCTTCTACTTTATATTTTTCATCCACTCCCAATTGCGTTAGCAAACGTTCATTTCTAGTTGTTACAATGATTCTACTTTCTGGACCAAACCATTGCTTTTTGACTAACTTGTGTAGATCAAAGTCATCCACATCATCAAGAATAACAATAACTCTTTTGCTATGAAGTCTGTCCTTAATCAATCTGATTCCTCCATCAACATTGTCAATCTTCAAATTCGTTTTCAAGATATCATTAAGAAGTTTTTCTTGTAAATGAATTAAGCCATTTCCTGAACTTTCTTTAAGGTTTGAAAGAAAGCTACTTCCTTCAAATTCTTTACATATTTCATTATAGACAGCTTTTGCTAGGGTTGTTTTACCTATTCCAGCCATTCCGTAAATGCCCACAATGAGAACGTCATATGTTCCGAGATTTAATAAATCTTTAATATGATCAACACGGGACTTCATTCCTATTGGGTGTTCGGCAACATCCAAGTGAACGGGCTTCACTTTACACAGAACTTCTTCAACAATCACTTTTATGAATCTTGATTCATACCTGATTATTATGATTCAAATGGAAAATAAAACAATAAAGTAAGCACAAGTACAAAAAAAGAAAAAAGAAAATTATGACTCATCATGTTATCATTCCAGTCATTTGAGACTAAATACGTCATGACAAACAATTAGGTCTTAGCAATTTTATTGATAATTATCATTTTAATATATTTCTATATAATTTCTTCTCCTATTGACATGCCATGAAACAATTATTTGTTTCTTTTAGTAGAAAAAGTCATTTTCTGTTTCAACCAAAGTCTGGTTACAATATCACTCCTCTCAAGTGTACAATATTTTATCTACAAAGCAATCCTAGACTTGATAATTCAAGAAAAAAAGTTCCTCTAGATGGCATGATCTTGATATTCTGATAGAGTGGGCATCGATTAGAAAACCATCAACTGATTCAACTCAAACACTAATTTCCTTCAATCCATTTAGCTTAATGTTACTTATTATTATTATTATTATTATTATCAATTTTTGCCAAAAATTTACAAGAACATTAAAAACAAAAACAAAAAAAAACAAAAAAACAAAAAAGAAAAAGAAAAAGAAATGCATGAAAAAGTGTAAGAGTCCATAGAATATACCCATTTGCAACGCCTTCGAGATCCCATCCGGAACAACTTGCAGCTTCAGTAAGAGCTCCTCTCCACTTCTGCACCCTCTCCATATCAGTTTGAAACCGCTTTTCATGCCTAGCAAAGGCTTCTGCAAAAGTTCTAGTCTGGTTTCGAACATCTGAGGGGTCCACATGATAAAATATGGGAAGAAGATTAGCGTGCAGTGCACGATCTCCACAAGCTCATCAAGGCACCACCTGGAAGAAGCATAACCTTCAGAGAAAACCACAATGAAAATCCTTGATCTTCGAATCGCGTTGAGAAGTTTGGCAGAGATGTTCTCCCCTCTTGGAAGCTCCTCCTCATCTCGGAAAGTGCGAATTCCGAGATCCACCAAGGCGGAGTAAAGGTGATCGGTGAAGTTTTTGCGGGTGTCTTCACCTCTGAAACTCAGGAAGACATCGTGATCCCAACGAGATTCAGAAGATGACGGAAGGGTTTGGACAGCCATGGAAGTCGAGGTGCTTATTGTGGTTGAGTTTGATTGGACTGAAAAAAGAGACATATTCGGTTAGTTATTATGAGGATATTTTTGCAAAGTAAATTGAAAAATGAGAAAGATCATTTACTAAACATAAATCAAAATCCAAATTAATTCTTTTTATGATGATTCATTCTTTTTCTTCTTCAGTTCTTTTTGGATCCTCTAAGCAAAGTTTAACGCTACTAATTAAAGAGGACACGGTGATGATGATTCAATAGCATCTGAACTTACTAATAATTTCATATTTCCATTTTTGCTGATTTTTAAAACATATAATTTCTCCATCATTGAAAATAAAAGGCAACAAGAAATTCCTACCAGAAACCATAATTTCTCTAACATTAATATATACTGATACAAGGCAAGCACAAAGAGACTTGGATTGTCGTTGAAGTTAGAAGGTTTAAAGTTCAGCCACATCATCCATTGAATGCATGGATTATAAGTAATTTTGTTCATCACCCCATTCCCCTAACATCCCCAAAGTTGGTGCGGTCTTTCCAACTAAAAAATGGGGTTATGCAAAGCATTACTCGGATTATAAATATAGGATTTGAGTTTTTTTTTTTTTAATGCTTGAAAACGGTACCGTCTTTGTTTGGGTCTTCGACGACGAGAACCTTGTGAGCCCCGTTTTGGTCTTCGGATTCTGGCTCCCGCTTCCGCTTCAAGCTTCGTATTGCACTGATGCTTTGGCCCATGGGTGGTAGAAGGGTAGATAGAGGGGATATTGGGGGTAGTTTGGGAAAGAAATCGTGGTTTGGGGTAATATGGGGGAAGAAGTGAGAAATGTGGGGATGCCAACAAATGGATTTAACGCTCAGTTTCTGGGTTTGATGCCAAGACTTGGATACAGGATTTCGGGTAACGAAAAAGAGAGAGAAATATCAGAATCAGCCTGAAGAAAATTCCTTTCATTAATCTTTTTGACCAAGCGTTCTCCGCGAAATTTCTCGGAGCTTTCTCTTTTTTTGCTTTTTTATTTTTTTTAATAAAACAACTGCTGAAAGCTGATCCTTTTTTCAAAAGCTGGGTCGGTGAGTGATTGCCTGTAAGCTGATCCTATTTCAGGGACTCTTCACATGTAGGTGTTGTTGGGGAACATGATGGCCCGTTTGGTACCTAGTTTCTATTTATTGTCAGCTTCGCCACAAAAAAAAAACAAAAAACGAAACGAGCGTTCTCGTTTCTTTTTGTTTTGTTTTTGTTTTGTTTTTGTTTTGTTTTTTTTTGTTTTTTTTTTCATTCAATGAACGTGGAAAGTTAATTATTCGTCGGTGGTCTCCGAAGAAGATGAATGTTAACTTCTTATCCCCCCTTTTCTTTTCTTTTCTTTTTTTTTTTTTTTTTTAAAAAAAAAATCGTTTAAAATAGGCCGAAAAAGCTCATTATCTCAAATACGGATAATAACCGCATAGATGTAAATAATAATTACACGATGCAGATACTTAAACGTAATAACTACATTATATAGATATTACAAATAATCGCATTTGCATTCGCATTTATGACCTTAGAATAGACTACTCTTTTTTCTTTTTCTTTTTTTATTTGTGAGTTAGAATAGTCTACTCTTCTTTCTCTTCATCCAATGCTTTGGATGCCTTAGCGGAGGCCATCTCATCTGTAGCGCTAATTATCTTCAATCTTCCTCCTTGTGGTAGCCTGGTAGGGTCAAGATATCCAGCTGCGTGGCGTGAATCTTTACTCTTTGATGATGCTTTACTTGGGCAATCTGAGCATCCTATGGTTCAGCTGTTTAGAATCTTGGGATGGTGCATAGAAACAAAAATTGGGCCCAAGTGCCAAGAGAGCAGAGCTTTCAAATCCTGTTGGAATCCAAGGTTAACATGTGTTAGAGCATTAGTATCAGATGTCCTATAGCCCATTTTCTTTTCTATATATAGAAAAAATCTCATAAAAATCACAAAAAGCCATTCACAGTAGACACCCTAAATGTAAGAAAAACTCTTGGGTAGTTACAGTGCTACCCAATGAATTATTATAGTCCAAAAAAAAAGGATCCTCTCTCTCCTCTCTCCTCTCTCCTCTCCCAATCCCTCCTTCCTCTCGCAGCACCTCGTCTCCCTCTTCCCCTCACGCCTCTCTCTCTCTCTCTCTCTTTCTCTCTCTTGCACACATCAGTTGCCCACTATGTCATCTCTCCCGAGTCCGGCAATGTCGAATCATCCCCCCTCACCTTCCTTTGCTCGTTCCTCAAGAAATTGCACAACTCGTGTCACCCAAGCCACAACCGACCCGAACCCACTGCTCCCTCCTTAACTTGCCCGCCCAAATCCTGTTGGTTCCAGGCCATCTGAGACTTGGAGATCGAGCTGCCCTTCGGCGACCTGAAGCTAGACAAAAAACGATGTTGTCAAGTGACAAGAGAGAGAGATTGAGAGAAAGATGGCAGAGACAAAGCTCGTCGTCACAGAGACTGAGGAGTTGCGTGATCTGCCAGTTTTGCGAACTCCAAAGCTCACCGCCGTCGCAGATTCTAGCAGACTTCAACGAGGTGGGCTTCGTAGGAACGGTGGTGTTGGACAAAGACGGAGACGAGAGAGAGAGATTGAGAGAGATGGCAGAGACGAGAGAGAGATTGATAGAAAAGAAATTATGTTTCGGGAATAAAGAAAAATAAATAAATAAAAGTAAAAAATATTATTTTAATGATATGGGAAAAGATTAAGAAAATCTGTTGTGGAGTGTTTTTTTTATAGGGAAGCAAAAAGTGATTTTGTTTCCTAAATTTAGGAAAAATGATTGGACATCTGATATTAGTGCTATTATATAAACTATTACCAGTGTTTAGCATTAGGGTCTTGCACAAAACTTTTCTTTTGTTCCTATAAGCTAGCTTCTTGTACTAACTATTTACATAGAAGCAACAATTATTTGCAACCACTGATTGGAGCTGTGATACGAACCAAAAAGAATTCTTGATTCTTATCAGTAGTTCCACTACATAAGTCAAAAGGTTGCTGGCTAATCGAGGAAGTTGATAAGCAACCAAATTATTAAAATATTAATTAAATAATTAAATTTATATTTTTTTAATGAACTTCAACTTTTATGGTATGCGATAATTTAACACAAAACTCTCAAGGTTCTCGCAACATAGGAAAAAAAAGGGGGAAAAGGCAACACTTTACTCGCATACACACGAGCAATGGAGTCTCACCAAAGCAGATTAAGAAGTATATTTCATAAAATACTTCTTGTGCTTGAGTTTGATTGGACTGAAAAAGGAGAGAAATTTTACGGGAGGATTCAGAAGTGAGCGTGAGAGAGAGAGAGAGAGAGGATGGATCAGCTGAAGATGAAGAAGAAGAAAAACGTCTCCTTCTCCGCAAAATTTCTGGGAGCTTTCTCTTTTGTTTACTTTTTTTTTTTTAGATAAAACAAACAACCTTCTAGATCTTTGACTGGGCGAGTCAACATGGTGATGAGTGATTGCGGAGAAGCTTTTTTTTTTTTTTTGTAATAGAGCAAAGAGAGAACTAAACTGTTACCGGGGGAGGGTTCTTTTCCACTGCAGATGGGAAAAGAACAAAGGAAGGGAAAAAGGGAATGCAGCCAGAATAGTTCTACGTCGCAGCCCAGGATTTGGCCACCAGAATGGGCACCACGAAGTTGCACTTCGTTTACATGAAATTGCTTCCCAGATGGAAGATGAGGAGATGGAAGAAGAATAGATGCGTGGAGTGGTAAGACGATAACGCCAGTCTTGGGTGATATCGGGCCATTTGAAGGGAAAGAAGTGACTGTCAGGATGGAACTCTTCCAGATGAAAGTGGGATAGGTTCATAAGAAGAGCCGAGCTTTGAATGCCAGGAAGTTGCAGCCGTTGCTTATATTCTCCAAAAATGGGGTCACAAGGTGATAAATAAGCAGAGAGACCTTTGATGAAGACCCTTAGAATCCCGACAGACAAGAAGACTTCGAGCCGAGAAAGTGAATCACAAATGGCGTAACAGTATTTTATCTTGGAAAAAATGCGTTGGGGCTTCCAGATGGGCCTTGGGGAAAGATAGCCTGATATGCCAAGCCGAGTGATGTTCCAAGACCATTTGTTAATGACCCGGGATAGAATACAGGATTTGGAAGAGAAATCTTCATGGGAAAAACCTTGTTTCTGATAAACCAAATCTGATCACAAGCCACAGTAGCAAATATTTGAAATAAATGTGTATCCGCCTAAAGGGATTCAAGGCTAGGCTGGGGATTGAGAATCAGAGCAACCAATCAGACATGTTAGAAATATTAAAAGCTAAAGAATTTAAGAGCCAAAGGATTGTCGCCAAATAATTTAGCAAAGGAGCATTGGAAGAAGAGGTGAAAACTGAGTCTGTGCAGAGGAGCCAGAGAGGACAAGAGAGATCAGGGAGAGAGAAGGATATTTTGAGATATACGGATTTTTGGTGGGGGAAATAATATTCCAGCAATTTTCAGAAGGAAAAGTTTTGAGACGATCAGTTAGTTTAGTTTCTAAAGGGCTTTCCAGGAAAGAGGGAGGAAGAGGGAGGGAGGGGGGGAGGGTTGAAAAGAGAAATGATGAAGTGTGACGGAATTTGTGGAGAAGACCAGA
>FXXK01002043.1:48625-61833 GCA_900184695.1 Betula pendula
CAGCTACTTCTTATTAATAAAGAGAGAGGCTAAACCCATCAGGGCCTGCAGCCTTGGGAGGACCAGCTGGCAAGGCCTATAAACTCCAATCCCCCTTCTGGTGGTTGGCCTCTCTAGCAATAGCTGATATTATATGTGGAACTGTTTTGAGACTCACTTCTCATCTTTATTTCCTCTTCAAATCCTCCCCAATTGTCTCTCATTTTAATTACACGTAGGAATCTACTTTAAGAGGAGTTTAACTTTTATAGACCTGGCATAACAACATATCTCACTCAAAAGAGAAGTAAATGAATAGCAGTGAAAAACGAAAAGATGGCTATAACTGCAATCACATTGATATTGAGACTCTATACCAGTAACACAGTTGCTACAAAAAAACTTCAATGGCCCTCCACTGGGGCACTAGCAGGCCACACAATGAAATTCTCACCCACTTCTCTGCTTTATATCTATATCATATATATTAATATATATATATATATATATATAATTATATATAATAGTATATATATATATATATAAACATTGTGGTTGGAGACAATTTTAAAGGAAGAATCAAGAACCTTGTTTCTTGAAATACTGTCTATAAGTTCACACACTAGAATCCATATATTCTAATTAATCTGCGTTAGAAATATTACATCTATTTATTATGTTTTTTTTAGAGTTATCCTACCTAAAGTATTTTAGATTTCTTGTTCACTACTTTTAGGTTCCCTATTTGTAGAGACTATTGCTATATTAAACACATGATAAATACGAAATATTTCAAGATGTATCCTACATGTGTCTCGATCTGCTTATGCTCTTCTTATCTCTTTCTATCTTGCTATGCCTCTCACCAATTATTTCAACAACTTTTTTGCTTCTCTCCATTCCAATGGAGTCTTACGAACTAAATATAAGTTTGTAACCGGATAATTTGGTAGGCCGTGTTCTTAGAGGGAATATCTAGACTCCCTCAAACTCACATTTGAAATAAACTTCTTTTATCATTTATTAGCAACAAAACAATCTTAAATATAATAACATTCAAAGAGCATTGATCAGCGTTTTCGTAGTGGTTCGCAAAAAAAAAAAAAAAAAAACAAGGAATCACAATTCTTCCTAAAACCAAGCGTTTAATCAAGAATTGGAGGTAAAAAGGGATAGAATACCACTCCTATGTATTTTCTTATAAATTTCTAACCAAAATACATCAAAAACTGAGTTCTAGATGCCATAACATATATTATACTACCAAATTCCTAACCCTAATAAAAGCTGAAAGAACGTCGTTTTACAAAAATTTGCCGCACCCATTCGAATTTGCCATTTACTAGTTGAATCGGTAAAATTTTAGCTCTTTCCTATAGTATCTTTGAATTTTGAGATTTTGAGGTTTTACACTCACATCCACGTCATCTTGTCCCTGAATTCATCCTCGATTTTTCGTTCTTGTCTATCTCGTAGAAACTCTTAATTTTTGCATAGTCCCATTTGATTGTACCTTGGGAATATATGTTGGATAATTTGACATATAGAGCTTCATCGAAGTTATATACCCACGGGATTTGTACTTGTGGTAGCCGACAATTCTTGCAGGGTTTAGGGGTCCCAACAGTTTTGCTTCTTCAATATATCAGTTTGTATTGTAGCAAGTTTTTTTCTATAGACTGTTAGGGATGGATATTCGGCGTGTTAACTTTTGTCCAACAAGTTTTCTTATAAATCGAGCTGTGGGGAATGTATCCAATTTGGATAGGAGCGGTTTTAGACGTTTCTTTTTACGGTAAAACCATATTCCATTTTTTCATGAATTTAATTGGAACTTAATCCTTCTCTAATGAATGTATGTAAATGATAATAATCGATTGTCTATATGATGAATCTCTATATAAGTAGTAATGCATTGTTCAAACGATAGGTTCCACGGATTGTTATTTTTGTTCATATTATTGTTCAAGGTTTAGGTTTAGTCAAAGGTGTGTGCATTTATTCCATGTTAAGATTTATTATTTATTATTTTTACCATATGTTTATGGATAGTTTTAGTTATGCCATATTTCTTTTTTTTATTTCTATTTTTTGATATGATTGTAGTTCCTACTCGACTGTAGTATCATACCTAGATACAGTGTGTGTGTGAGTGAGCACACAAAGAGAGTAGAAATATAGATATGACCTATTTGATTGAAGAAAAATAAGTGTGGGATAATCTTAGTGTAAATATCTTTTGATCATAGTGAGAAGGAAATAAGATAAGATTTTATTAGCGACTAGTTAATTAAGTGGATTTGCTATTTAATCAAATAAGTATATAGACACTAGTTGATTCATGGTATAGAAAGAGGGGTAAGAGAGATAGTGAAAGATAGAGAAGAAATCTTGTAAACAATTTAGTTATAATTTTAAGTTATTTTCGATATTAGGTATTCTACCTTCTCACTTGTTGGATTTGATGTTCATAGAATCAGAACTTACTGAGCATTTGACTTTAAGAATTATTCCTTGGATGTACAATATAGTGTTTGGTTGTCATATTGTGTGGTATGATGTACCATTTTGTTCTCTATGAATTAGGTTGAGGTTTAAGTCTCGGGTATTGGTATGTAGATTAGGATTCTACCGAAGAACCTGTGACTTTACTATATTCAACATAGTGTGTTCGGTGAGCTAGTGCGAATATACTATGTATATATATTATTATTTATATTCGTACACTAGTTGATTGAAAAAATAGGATTGTTATACTCTCTCTAGTGCGCGCTCTTGGGGAGCTCTTGGTTTGTCTATACTCCATAAGCCCTTATATAGTGCGCTAAGAAGGTGTCCTTAAGGACCTAGGATCACTTGTAAAGCCTCTATAATGGTAGTCTGTCTTGATCAGGTATGTAAGTATTTTTTATTTAGCGATAGGATTGGGTTGTTTATGGTTTTGGGGTAATAGAATAACTACTATGATAAAAGCAGTCACCTAATTCCGAACTAAATGCGCTTATTATTATTCGATGTTAGATATATCAACCACATTTAATATAACAGCTAAAGGCATGGCCTTAATGTGATATTTTTTATGAGTTTGTTATTATTGTAAGTGTAACAAATAGGACTTGTTTGTTATGTTTTCTTGGCTGGGTGATAGCCGTAATCAGTATCCCGAGTTGTCTTTTTTAGACTTTCCGCTACTTGTTTAGATATGAGATTGTGGTGCATTATGCTCCTTTATTGTCAATTGATGTATTGACGTTGGAGGTTCTCTGTATTTGGTTGAATCCCCTGTTGATTCTAGGTCTTGTTCTTTGTGTATTTGGACTGATGTCTGACTGCCATTAGTATAATAATTATTATCTTGGATTGTTTTAGTAGTGGTCGCTGATGATATATAATTTCATTGTGTTCTGTGATTTTTATTGAGATGCATAACTAATATTTATTTAGATTGTGTCAGTGAATGTTGCGATATGGAAACTCGAGATTAACTGTAGTATATAAAAGGTGTAGTTAGCTCATTATTTGGATTCATCAGTGTGTGTGTTTAATATAAAGGCAAGTCTGTTGGTATATCTTTTGTGTGGTTAATATGTGATTTTGTTGAAATTTAATATATATTCAATTTTGATATTTTATTTTATTTTAGAAGGTTACTTTCTTTATTATAGTTATGTTTATGTGTGGATTTCGGTATGAGTGGTCGATTATTCCTCGTTTTGAGAATAATGATTTATCTGTATGGAGTGGTGACGAGGGGTCGGTATGAGCATTCATCATTGCATTCGTAGTGTTAATGTCTAGGTATGATGTATTATAAATGTTATGAGTTTACGATGTGCTCTCGATTGTTGCATTGTATTATTATAAGAGAGATTCTTATTGACGGTGGATCGATGGAACATAGTTTATATGATCGCATTATAGCTAATTAGAATGTAAGGAGATTGTATTATTTAATCCTTACAATGAAATAGTAATATAAGGAGAATTATAAAGTAAGTAATTCAAATCTTATTTAATTTTTCAATCCAATATCGCTAAAATTTTTTATAAAACTCTATCCTTAGTAATAAGGTTATATATGTATAAACAGAGTACCAATGTATATGAAGGATAAAGTTTTATTTTACATTATTCAATTACCAAATTATCTATTTCTAATTAATTGTTACTGGGTTATTTATGCTTTTATTGATTAAACCTAAAAAATGTCCACTACTAGGATGGTTAAAGTATATTTTTAAAGAAATTTTAATGCTATTGAGTTTTGAGATTAGGAATTAATTTGGAGGCAGCTGTCGGGATATTTCTTTCATGAAGTTTTGTGTTGGATGTTTTCTAAGATGTCTTTATTTATAAACAATAGAGAGTATATATACAGGAATGAACTAAGTCTGTATCTACATAGAAGAGAGAAAAAATGGAGAAAAGTAATTCCCTTAGAGTTATATTGTTGGTTTAATCTCTACATTTTAATGATGTTATTTATTTATAGTAGGGGTCTTAAATATAATAGAATTATCAAGTTAAAGTAATGAACTTACGGTTTTGTATAATTGAGATTAGTTATATTTCCATATGGTAAAGTTCCTATATAACTAAAGTGTAATGCAGACTAACAAAGTAATTTTATTATTTGTTTATTATTGGAGTTTAGCAAATGTGACACCAGCATAGCTCTTATTCCACCAGAATTCTCTATTGCTGTAGCAAATGCGTGTAACGTGATAATATATTTACGATATACTTAAACTTGTTTTATGTACTGTTATAGTCTTAATATAAGTTTATTGTTTTACTTGGAAGACGTAATACTCTTCAGTTTCTCTACCTATATGAATCGCGATTCGAATGTCCATCTGTTAACTGTAGTTAGAACTGAATGCCTCGGCATGTGGCTTATTTGAGACTCACTACAGGAATGTTTAGCCAATAGACTCTCACGACTCTATGTTTATTGTTTTCCGTAGCTATAGGCTGTGTAATACATATATTAGTATATGTGTAGTTTACTGTGTTATTTTGGATGAGATCGTGAGTGTTGGTGTATTTTTAGATATTATTAAGGTATATATATATGTTTAAATTTCTTACCTATTTTTCTTTGACACTCTCTATGGGATTATTTGAGTCTAATTCGAATCGGAACACGTCCTATTCTAATACGTCGTAATGGTTGTCATAGTCAAACTATTTGATATGTAGTCTCTCTATATGATGACTGTTATGAGCATAGGAAGTACAGATCATTTTTTTATATAAACCTAATATTCTTAGCGATCTAGTGTTAATGTGATTTGTCTATGGGAACATAGAACGACTCGTATACATAGCATGGGACTAATGTGAAGATGGTGTTATTTATGTCCTATACTTTGTGACTATCCTGTTGTTGAAGTTGGTTGATTTTGTGCGTGTTAGATTGGAATTAGATGATTTTGTAAATCTGAATGAGTTTCAACGTTTATTCTGGTTTGTTGTCATTGAATTGTGTGGTGTCTTTTTTTATTGACTGGTAAGTGATTTTATTAAGCATATGATATATATTGGTGCTCGCTTATTATATAGATTTTGGTGTAAATTTCCAAATCATCAATGGATATTGTTCATATATCTGTATTTTCTTGCCTTGATCTAGTTTAATAACCGTTTCCTTAATAGTGGATCGAATTATATGTGTTGTATTGTTTATGACTTGCTAATGATCAATTCATCTAATCTTGTGTTATTGACAAGATTGTCATAATTTATGTTTCTAGAGGTAGTGAGATATGATATATTAATATTAAGTATATTATGTATTTAAGATCGATATCAGTAGTCTTTTTGTGAAATTGTAAGTAATACATTTGAGCTTATAAAGTCTGTACGTTTTAATTGGTTGCTTAAGAGAAAGGGCTATGTGTTGCTTTTATATCAGTATATGTTGGTTGTTTCTGTTCTTCTTTTCGGTAATAATGTAAAAAAGGAGTAACAAGAGCTGTGGATAAGAGAATGGGGTTGTGGTCAGAATTTAGAGCAGGGAGATGAGTGAGGGAGTATGAGGGAAAAAAGATGAATCCAATGGCTAGAAGCCACGGCCCTATCTAGTCTCTCCTTAATGAGATTGGGTCCTTGACGATGGTTAGACCAAGTATAATGATTACCTGAAAAGCCCAGATCAATCATGCCAAAAGTATTCAAAAAATAGCTAAAGCCTGCCAAAGAGGAACTAGCAAATGGTCTACCTCCAAATTTATCAGTCTGACTAATAATAGCATTAAAATCACCCAAACCTAGCCATGGAACATCCACATTGGAACCAAAAGAAGATAATAAATCCCAGAAATCCGAGGAGGATTTCTGATAAGGCGGTCCATAAACAAAAGAAACCATCCATTTAGTATCAGCAGGATCCGATAAAACCCAAACAGTAATAATATTGTCATATATAGAAATACAGTCAATATTTACACCAAGTCTCCAAGCCAACAAAAGACCTCCTCTAGAACTTGAGGGGGGGGCCAGAGAATGCAGAAAAAAACCAAGAGAACGTAATATCCTTGTAACAGCAGGAGAAGGAGTCTTAGTTTCCGACAAAAAGATTACATCCGGATTATGGTTGCGTATCAAAGCCCGTAAACTTCAAATTGTAGAGGGTTGGGCTAAGCCTCTACAATTCCAGGAGATGAACTTCATGGAGCAGGAGGGGGCAAGGCCGAGCCTGCCGCCTCAACTTTGGAATAAACTTGGTCAGAGCCACCTTCAGTGATGGAGGCCGGTGGAGATAGAGATAATCCACTAGGAGCTGCAGTACTAGATGTATCATGCAAGAGGATAGTTTGAGTCACACTCCGGGAACGTCTGGCAACTTTGTAGACTTTCCTCAACTGGGCAACCTCCAAAGGTTCAGGACGGTTAGGGGGGATCCACAAGCACACAGGGAGGATCAGGAAGCTCATAAGCGGCTGACAAAACTGGAGCATCTGCCACATCGGGGAGAACTAAAAGAATAAGATGGCCCAAAATGGTTTTTTTTTGCAGGGGCCAATGGGGGGGCTTTTTGGAGGGTTGGCCTCCCCTCAAGAAAAAGCAAAATTTTTTTTTGTTTTTTTGGGAGTGATTAGGATTTGGTGGGGGAGGAAAAGAGTTAAAATGGAAAAGGGTTGAATTTTTAATTGGGGGGGGGGGGTGGGGGGGGGGGGGGGGGGAGGAGACAGGTTTGGGCTGGATATCTGGGAGGGGAAGGGAATTCTTCAAAGGAGTGAGTGATGAGGGCTTTGAGGGAGAATGCGGTGGAGGACAGAGTGAGTTGGAGAAGAAATGACGGATATCATTGAACGGGGAGTAACGAAGGATTCCTAGGAGGGAGATGTAATCGGTGCCATTTTGTTTTTGGAGATGACACCAAGTCAGACTCAGTCAGACTCTTGGGGGAAGGAGGGGAGGAGAGGGAAGAGCAGAGATGAGGGAGGAGATGGGGGGGCCTTTGGGATAAAGTGGGGAGGAAGGGGGGGAAAAATTCAGCCAAAAGGCGAAGGAGAAGAAAATTTGGGAAAGTGGGGTGAAAAGCTTGAACCCAAAGAGAAGGGTTTGGGGGGTTGGTGGCAAAGGGAAAAGGAAAAGAGAAAATTGTGAAAGGATGTGATCTGGAGGGTTGGATTGCAGGAAAAAAGGAACACGAGAGGGCCCCCCTTGGGGGGAATGAATGGCCTTTGGTGGGAAGGGAAAAGTGGGTTTTTTCAAGAAAGTCCAAGGAAAAGGGTCTGATTGAGGGGGTTTGGGGTTTGGGTTTGTTTTTTGGGTCCCCCGGGGAGAAAAAAAGGTTGGGGCCTCGGTTTTTGGGAAAGGAGAAGGGGGGAAAGGCCAAATTGAGGGGGTGGGGGAATTTGAGGAATGATATGATGGTAAACGGGAGGTTGGGAAGGAAGCTCGGGGAGAATTGATGAGAAAAATACAGAGGAGCATTTAATGAGGAGGACTACTGCTAGGAATGGTTGCAGGGTAATTTGATCCACAGGAAAGTGTTCAGATGAAGAATTGGTGGCTTTGGACCTCCACGAAGAGTGAGAAGCAGAGATTTGCAGAGGAGGTGATGACGACACCGAAACGTTGTGCTGAATGGTTGATGACCGTATGGCTTGGACGAGCTTCAGAAGAACAGCTTGCCATTAATAACGCGTTTTCTTTCTCAATATAAGGAAAATTCATTTATCCACTTAGAATTTACATTTTATTCGCACTTATTTCAAAATTATCATTTTTTAATCTGAGTTTCTAAGCTTCAATATTACGTCCATTTTCTTGAAGATTTTCCACTCATTTGAATCATAGCTATATGCTTTATATCACGTTATGTACAGATTCTAATTAACAAGCATATATCGCTATTAATTACTATGCTTATATCTTGGATTAAGCTCCCCTACCTTTTATTTGTTTCATCCCTTTCTCCGTTTCTCTAGAACCAACGGGAAACAAGCCAAACAGTCTTCTAAAGGGTAAAGGGCGAACTACAGTACTCTTTGGGGCAGTAGTTTTCAATTTTTTTTTTTTAAAAAAAAAAAATTTATAAGTTTTTATGGAATAAATCTTTTAAAAGTTTGTTTTTACCCCCTTAAAAAGTTTTTGTTAAAGTTTTGTGCCCCCTTGCTGATATTTTGGTTCCGCCCCTACAGTTCTGATCAACTGATTCAACATGAAAATTAACAGTAACATCATGGTGAAGAGAATCTTCTATTAAAGCTATTTAAAAATATATATTTCTCCCACGTTTAAAAAAAAACATGCGTCAGTTTTTATAGACAGAAAAAAAAAATTTCAATCCAATTTCAAGAAAAGTTTTATCCAAATTATATAAAGCAATATATGGACATCAGCATGCATGATGCAACGAAGGGAAAACAGAATATTTATTTAATAGTAGAGAATCACAAGATTTCTTAAAATAAAAAATGACAAGTGCACTGTGCAGTGTGCACATCATCTATGGGTATCACTTCAGTTGACAGAAAAAAATAAATAAATAAAAAATGTATGACGAGTACATACAGGGGGCGGAATTAGGTGTAGGGGTGGGCGGTACTAGCCCCGCAAAGTTTTAAAATTTCCCCTAAAATTTTAAAATTTTCTCATATTTACCCTTTAAAATTAACTCCGTACCCCAAAAGTTCTCTTTTTAGTTTTGTCCTCCTAACCTAAATTTTTGGTTCCACCCCTAATATATATATCTTGGTAAGACAATAGCTAAATAGGAAATTTCATTCTTCACTTGTAACTTCTTATAATCCCCAATCAATCAATAGTTTTGTTGATTGAATTCAAAACTCAAATCAATTCTTATCGTGAGTGTAATATCAGACCCCTCAATTATTTTAAAGTCCTTTGCACATTCGTCAGATTGGGTGGATGGGGAGGGGGGTTGGAAGGATGCGGATGGGGGTCTTCGTAGTCCACGCTAAACAAAGTCCTTTCGTTCTCTGGATGTGGAGGATCAGGTAAATTAAAGGATAATGCCAAGGGCCTTCGTAGCCTACATTGAACAAAGTCCTCTCGTTTTGGGGCACGACAAGGTTCGAATACTATATTAATTTACTATTTATCAAAAAGGATTTCTATGCTTATCAGAGAATACTATAAAATATGTATTCAAAAAGTGATCCATGAGTCAAAAACAAAAAAAAAAAGAAGAAGAATCTAAACATTATCAAACATACTTGAAAGTGAAGCGGCCACATTTGTTACTTGAGGAGGGGGAAAGGGATGCACCCTTGGGATATCATCATGGTCCTCACTTCTAACCCTTTTTTTAGGGGCAGGGTATGTAACAGGTGCTTTCCTACCCGAACAAAAACTTTCTATCCCTCTCACAATCTCTTGTTATTGTCCTCGTTCCCTCCTGCACGGAATGGCGGGGAAAGATTATTTCAACATTTGTTAGTAAAGAAAAAAGTAACACACCGAAAGGGATATTGCGAGCAGGGCACGTTATGGGAATTAAAGGTAAGTAGGAAGAACTACTGTGTGTAGTAAATGGAAGCAACTTAAAGCACACTAACGTCAGTCAACGTGAAATGCGTGTAGTAAATAGATGTGAAGAATATCATTACTTATTTTAATAATCTTTCTCACAGAAACATTAGTTGCATCCTCTCCATATTGTTGTGAAGTATTCGGCTTGAATGATTGGGCCCAAATGGTTGGAATAGTTCGGAGAGAAGCTTGCCCATTATACATGTGTATTGGACTAAGGTTTTGAAAGATCAAGTGGTTTTTATAACTTAAACGAATTCCAACCACACTATAGTCTATGGATAAGTGTTGGTCCATTTTAATTAAAATGTGTTACTAATAATATTTAAGAATAATTTTACTTACCTCTTGAATTGTCACTCATTTTTGCAATGTCTTTTTCAAAATTTAAAGTCTCTCAATTTAGTGTATCGAAGTTCTAATTAGTTGCAATGTATTCCCTTCATTAGGATTTTTCATTAAATCCTTTTAAAATTTTCAAAATACTTTTTTTTTAAAAAAAAAAAATAAATAAATTCAACGATTTAGGTGCGAGTATTTTTGCAAATTTTGTGAAATCCCGACAAACTCCTAAATCCTTGCAATTTTTATTTTTATTTTTTCTAAAAAAAGAATGGATATTTTGAAAATTTTGACACTTTTCCGTTAGAATTTAACGAAAAATCTTAACGGATGGGAAAAATTGAAAGTTCAATACACTAAATTAAGAGGTTTTAAACTTTAAAAAAAATATTGCAAAATGGGTAGTAATTTGGAAAAAAGTGAAGTTATCCCTAATATTTAATTAAAATGTGTTACTAATAATGAAAATTTGGTCCATTTTAAAGAAGATTTTCTTTGTCACACTTGTTCTTAGTGGCTATGTATACTTGCCCAAAATTTGTTGCCACTAAATCTTCTCCATGCACTAACCCCAAAAACGTAGATGGATAGTTATTTATCAATTTCTCTATAAAGTTTCATCATTTCTCAATCCATATATAGAGCAAAAGTAGTAGATCTATCGTAAAGATAGTAGCTTTGTTTGTTAAAACTTTTTAATTTATTTCTTCTTTTTGTATTTTCTTCTTAAAATAAAAATACTAACAAATAATCTAAGACATAAAACACAAATAATGCTAGGAAACTTCTTTAAATTCACCTCTCATCCTCTTTTTATGAGGTGAATGACACTTACGTAATTTTATATATTACATAAATGTCATCCAAAATTACATAAGTGACATCTGTCTCATAAAAAGAGGATGAGGAATGAATTTGAAGAAGTTCCGTAACATTACTCCATAAAACACACAAAACTATTTTCACATCACTACTAAAAAAATCAGTATTTACCGGCATTCACTATGTACATACCAGCATTTATATATATCTCATTAGAACACTTTTTCTAAATAAAAAACAAAAAACACCCTAAAAAAAATTAACAAACAAAGCCAATGTTACATGTGTTAACAACTACTTATGGTGTGGCAGATACAGAGCTCAATTAAGGGATGGGGATCCTCTTCAGTTCAAATAAATTGGAAAGTACTCAGTCTTTATAAAAATGAGGATAATTTTATCCTTTCACTTTTTTTTTTTTTTTTTGATAAAACTGTCCTCATTTTTACAAGGAATTGATACTCTCATGAATGGGAAAGGATCCAAATTCAATTGGGAGAAGGGAAGGAAAAAAAAAAAAAAACCACTCAGGCTTTCAAAGAAAAGAGGAAGAAGACTAAAAAATTAAGGACTTGAAGAAATAGAATATTTGTTTGGTTCTCTATTTGTTTTTTTAATAAATCAACTCTCGTACAACACGAAAAGAGGTAAGGGATTGAAACCTTTTTTTTTATTGAATAATACAAAAATTATTTATGAATAAATACATGTTACACCGTGAAGGAATATCTCATCCTTTCCGGCCACCGTTGCCACCTCCAACCCTATTTTTAGAGGGATAGTGACTGCGGTTTGCTGATGGCTCACTATAATCGTCCACGCTCACCTTCAAAGACCTTCTCCCCATGACCGATACCATTTCATCCCCTACAACATATTCTCACATTAATTTAAAGACAACTTTGACTAATTCATCGGAATAACCAGAAAAGCTTCTCAATATCAGTTATTTTCTCTGTTTTATTATTATTGATTCTGAGTTGCCATTAGATATAAAATAAAATAAAAAACGGTTTTGATGAATTAAATGGCTAAATCGATTATTTTATATTAACTTAAACTTTTGAAATAATTAACATGATACCAAAATAAAGGTCATGAGTTCGAACCTTATTTTAGTTATTCTCCTTCTATTTGAAGTTAAATATCCTACAATTTATTCCTACATGCATGTTATTAAGGAAGATTTTGAGCTAGAAGTGTTAAAATATTAATTAAATCAACTATTTTTTACTGGCTTAAACTTTTGTGACAATTAGTAACAAAAGACGTACACTTAAGCAATCGTTCTGTTCCTTTTTTTTTTTTGAGTATATTATCAAATAATATTATATATCACACTACTATCTCACACTATGCTGAATTTACATTGCAAATTCATCCTTAGATCATCCATTATAATATATATATATGGGAATACGATGAGATAGTGATTTGGTATATATATAGCATTAATATTATCAGCTATGTTACGTGAACTCTTTATAGGTGTTGTGTTGTGGAGTATGGCATCCGCCTTCTTGAAGATTTTCCACCAATTTGAACTTCATCTATGTGCATGTTTATATCATGTACTTATGTTTCACATTCCAACCAAAGATGTCAGTGATAAAACTATACTAAAGAAGCTAAATCAATATTATAAAGTAGTGGTCGGTCTGCGTACGTTTACATATATAAAACAAGGTTGTATTTAAGCAAATACTATAATGAATTACGCAATAAGAAACAGACATGAATGCGACCAAGTACACAGAATCCAGCTATCCTAATGCACAATCTACGATATCACACCACAATGCTCATCGATTCAAATGCAAACAATGTAGGAATGGCAAAACCACCATGTAAGAATGCAATATGATTTTGGTAAAAACCAAACTGCATTTGGACAGTCAGTTAATGTGAGAGAATAGATGAGCTTCAAACCTGTTCGAACCATCCGGATATGTGACCGTTTAGCTTGAACAAGTGGCTAAATATGTATGAAGTTCATCTATTTTCTCATATTAACTCCTCGTATGGCATGATGGACACATGCATGTGTTATACAAACC
>FXXK01002044.1:0-5000 GCA_900184695.1 Betula pendula
AAAGAGAGAGAATAAATTTATATGTGATCTTGGACTAAAAATCAAGGAAGAATTGAAGAAATCAACTTGGTCTATCTATATTTTAGAATGTCATTCTTTTAACTAATTGGCTGGGGATTAGACTATACTATCTAATGAGTTTGTTGAAGGATAATGTTGAAAGATGTTGGAATGTAGCTAGCGTGAGTGCTTGATACATTGTACATGCTTATGAGAATTTTCTTGGTAACGACGTGCGATCGCACTGTATAGGAAAATCCTTATGTTCAATATATACTTTTCCCTTTCCCACGGCCATGCGTTTTTGAGAGCTCCCAGTCAAGTTTCATCCATCAAGTAATGCTATCCAAGCTAAGAGATGAATAGACTTAGAGAAATTCAACGTTATATTTGGTCAAATAATTTACTTTAATGCTTGAGAGAGAACGTGGGATATTTTGTAAAACAAACTTTAATCGTTGAGAGTGAAATTAATAGGACTGTCTAAAATGTCAATGGAGACTTGATAATGAACTTGGCATCCGTCCATTTAGATGGTCTTCTTTTCACTAATTGACCTGTGGGACATACTATATCATGTTGTTATATGAGTTTGTGAAAAATTGAAAAAATTGTTGGTGAATCGCTAGCGTTGATGTTAGATACTGGTACATGCATGAGAATTTCTTGGTAATGCATTGCATCGCACCTTATTGGAACCCTTGTGGTCAATAATACTTCCCTTCCCTGCCAGCGATTTCTGAGAAGCTCATGTCAATGTTCATCTCATCATAATGCTCATCTAGTCGTGTAGAGAGAGAAGACTTGAGAGTCACTTTTAATTGTCAAACAAACTTTAATGCTTGAGAGAGTAACATGTATTATTTTGTGTATAACAAACTGTTAATCGTTGAGGATGATGAAATTATATGGAAATGGACATAAACTGTCAGGAAGATTGAAATCTATTACTTTGGCTTCGGTCAAATTAGTAATGGTCATTCTTTCGACAATTGCTGGGAGACATGTATATATATTGTTTTGAAAAGTGGAGGTTGTTTGGAGAAATTTGAATAGAAATTTTGGAACAGTTATTCGTGATGTTTGAAACATGTATACTTATTTGGCATTGGAATTTTTCTTGGTAATGACTGCAATTGCACTTATTTGTTAACATTGTGTCCAATAATACTTCCCTTCGTGCCATGTCGATTTCTGAGAAGCTCCCATGTCAATTCGATCATCAATATAATGCATTAGCTAGGAGGAAGAAAACTTTGAGAATTCATTATCCAATTGGTCTTACCAATACTATTGTAATGCTTGATAAAGCGAACCGTGATAGTTTTGTCAAACAACTTTAATCGTTGAGAGGTGTAAATTACAGGAATTTTGGACTAAACTTCAAGGGAAGACTTGAATAATATCATACTTTGGTTTTGTTGTCAAATTTAGAATGATCTTTCTTTTCACGTAATTGCTGGGGATAGACTATATATTATTGATGTTGTTGAATAAAATTGATAAAGAAATTTGGAACAGCTAGCGTGATGTTGATAACATTACATCGCATCAGAATTTTCTTGGTAAGATGCATCGTCAACTTATTAGTGTAATCTTTGTGTCAATATATACGATTCCTTCGTGTTGCCAGCAATTTCTGAGCAAGCTCCTATTGTTAAGTTTATTCTCATTCCAAGATAATCTATTAGCTATGTAGAGAAATTGACTTGAGATTATCCAACTCAATTGGTCAATACAATTATCTTTATTGCTTGAGAGCGAAATGTGATAATTTGGTCAAATACAAACTTTAATCGTTGAGAGATGATTATATGGATTGACTTAAAACGTCAAGGACAGACTTGGAAAATCGAACTTGGCTCTGTCTATAATTTGAGAATGATCCTTTCTTTCACGGTAATTGTGGGAAGACTAAATATATGTGTTAATGAGTTGTGGATAAAATTGTTGAAGAATTGTTTGAACGCTAGCGTTGATGTTTGATGAACATGTAAGTTCATGTGTTAGATTTCTTGGGTATAGTACGGTGACATCGCTATCTTAGTTGTAACCCTTGGTGTCAAATAGTACTTTCCTTCCCTGTCAGTCATGATTCTGAGTACCTAATGTTCAACGTTCATGCCATTCAATAAATGCTATTTACTAGAAGAAGAGGACTGTGAGAATCAACCTTATAATTTTGTATAACAAATTGGTATATGCTTGATAGCGATGAACGTCATTTGAGTGATCCATGAATCATTGTCCAAGGCCGGCACCATCAATGCCCTATGTATAACACTGAGTGAACATTAACACCATCCGCTGTTGCAGGGACTGTGCCAAATTTGAGAAACCCACTTGAGATAACGCTAAGCTCCACCCTACATTGAGGCAGAATAAGAAAAATTTTTCAAGAAAACCGGAGATGAGCCCCATGAGGTCTCAAATATTTTTAAAAATATTGTCAGGGAAACCAGATTACCCATTAAGGACAAAATTTTTCTTAAAATAGAGTTTGTAGGAAATTGAATCAGGCCCCATGAGGCCAAATATTTCAAAAGCAGTTTTTCGGGAAACCGGATCAGCCCCATGAAAGCACAACCATTGCCCAAGGCAGCACCATCAATTGCCCATGCGTAGCACTGAGTGACATTAACACCATCCGCGTTGCATGGGACTGTCACCAATGAAACCACCGAGAACGCAAGCTCCATTGCCATGAGGCCAAACTTTTCAAAAAAAAATTTAGCACATACACACCCACGGCCGCTGCCCACACAGGGGTCAGCACCATGACGACTAGCCTATGCTGCTAGATTGCTACTGTCGACTGCCCATGTGCAGCAATGGGTGCCAAAACACCATCCGCTTTACAAAGGCATGATGCCAAGCCAGCCTCAAGAAGACAGGTGGCGGCCGGGCCGCCATTGCCACACCCCCCGCCCATGGGCACGGGAAGCATGGTTCATGCCCACACCATGAGCATGCTAGCCCTGCTAGGCATCCCGGGCTAGGGGGCCTTGTGGGCAAAATCCGCGCCGTCGGTCAGTTTTTCAGCTTGCATGTCCCCTTTAAAGAGCAGTTAGGTCTGAATTCCATCTAGTAGGAGGAAACATCACATTGTTTGAGGAAACATAAAAGGCATTTTTTGAAGAAATACTTAAAATTTGGAAGAGATTTTTTGCACACATGCTTAGAAAAATCATACCTTCAAGTCTGACCAACTTTTACATTTTTTGGAAAAATTAATTTTTTTTTAAAAAAAATTAATTGAAAAAATCAAGAAATTAAAAAAAAAAAAACAAAAAAACAAAAAAGCAGTAGTGAGTGGGAGTTGAAGCATGGGATTCCAAGTGTCATATAATGAATTTAGAAACACAATTTGAGAGGTTTGCACGCGCAAAAGCCACAATTGACAAGTGTTTTAGTGCTATGGCATCCACCAAGGCATATCATGGCACTTACTAAGGCATGCCATAGCACAAACCAAGGCAAGCTATAGCACCCCATGGCTTGTCATGGCACACACCAAGGCAAGCCATGGCGCCCCATGGCTTGTCGTGGCACACACTTACAGGCAAGCCATGGCACCCCAAGGCACACACCAAGGCAAGCCATGGCATCCCATGACTTGTCATGGCACACACCCAAAGCATGCCATGGCTTGTCATGACAACACACAAAGGTAGCCATAGTAGCCCATGAGCAGGCCACAAACCTCGGTTTGCATTGCCCATGGGCATGCCATGGCCCACACCAAGACCTGCCACGGCAAGCCGTGGTAGCCGTGGGTAAGCCATGGCATACCAAGGCATGCCATGGCAAGCCGTGGCAGCCCATGGCCAGGCCACTAACCTGGTTTGCAATGTCCATAGCATGGAATGCCATAATTCACACCAAGGCATACCACGGCAAGCCGTGGCAGCCCATGGGCAAGCCATAGCACACCAAGGCATGTCATGGCAAGCCGTGGCAACCCATGGGCAGGCTACTAACCTCAGTTTGCATTGCCTATGGCCATAGCACCACACCAAGGCATGTCACGGCAAGCCGTGGCACACACCAAGGCATGCCACGGCAAGCCGTGGCACACCACCAAGGCATGCCACGGCAAGCCGTGGCACACACCAAGACATGCCATGGCAAGCTGTGGCAGCCCATAGACAAGCCATGGCACACACCAAGGTATGCCATGGCAAGCCATGACACCCACCAGAAAAAGTCATGGCACACACCAAGGCATGACATGGCAAACAGTGGCACACACCAAGGTATGCCATGGCAAACCGTGGCACACACCAAGCATACCATGGGCAAGCCATGGCACCCACCAAGGCAAGTCATCGCTCACATCAAGGCATGCCATGGAAAACCATAGCACACACCAAGGTATGCCATGGCAAGCCGTGACAGCCCATGGGCAGACCACTAACTTCGGTTTCCATTGCCCATGGCATGGCATGCCATGGCACACACCAAGGCATGCCACGACAAAGTCATGGTAGCCTATGGGCAAGCCATGGCACACACCAAGGGATGCCATGGCAAGCCATGGCACCCACCAAGAAAAGTCATGGCACACTCCCAAGGCATGCCATGGCAAGTCGTGGCACACACCAAGGTATGCCATGGCAAGCCGTGGCAGCCCATGGCAAGCTATGGCACATACCATGGCATGCCATGGCACCACCCAAAGCAAGTCATGGCACACACTAACGTATGTCATGGCAAGCCGTAGCAGCCCATGGGCAGGCTACTAAACTCGGTTTGCATTGCCCATGGCGTGGCATACCATGGCCAATATCAAGGCAAGCCACGGCAAGCCGTAGCAGCCCATGGGCAAGCCATGGCACACCAAGGCATGCCATGGCAAGCCGTGGCAGCCTATGGGCAGTCCACTAACCACAATTTGCATTGTCGATGGCATTGGATGCCATGACACACACCAAGGCCTGCCAAAGCAAGTCGTGGCACATACCAAAGCATGTCATGGCAAGCCGTGACAGCCCATGGAC
>FXXK01002044.1:10000-13382 GCA_900184695.1 Betula pendula
TTGTCTCACTTAATACACTAGTATTCATATTAACATCTAATATTAATGTCATATCATTAAGTGTTAAATCATCCGTTAAAAAAAAAAAAAAAAACCAAAGACCCTACTTCAAAAACAAAAACTATCTTCTTTGTCATCTTAATCTTTTAGATTTGTAGTGTTAGAGGAAGAACCAATAATTTTGATGCTAAGATAGACTCTAGCGTGTCAAATGAGACACACGTGACAAATAAAAATCGTTAACTTTAACGGTAAAATAATAAAGGAATCAATTTAAAACTTAAGTAAAACTTAAAGACCTTATTCTTAAAATTGAAAACTCAAAGACTTAATTCAAATCAAATGAAAATTTAGTGGTTAAATATAATTTTTTTTCTCATGTAACCCTTTGCATACCAAAGCAACGTTATAACGCACTATAAGAGTATTTCGATTTCATGCTTTCTATTACTTCTTTTTCTAACAATCCTATTATAATACGTGTTCTTCATGGCAAATTAAATATAAAAATCTTGTATAGAAGGAACAGTTTTGTCCTATTGCATACATAAGTTCCATGTTTGTTCTACCACCATAATTAACTTCTTTCACTTGCATAGAAGGAAGAGTTTTGTCGCATTGGTGTGATATATAAATTAAACAACGTGGTTGGAAATTACACTACGGTGCAGGCCGAAGAGAGATAAAATTCGCTTAGAAAAAAAGAAAAAAAAAAGGAGATAATAGAAAAAAAAAAATTTGAAAGAAAAAGGAGATAAAATTAGCATAAAACAACGTTGTAATGCTTGATACATCATTTTTTTCTAGAATTATCGAGAAAAAGTGACGTGGGATGACAAAAAGTACCAAAATTTATTGGAAAAAGTGATGGTATCAAGCATTACTCTACTTTAACATCAGCCTCTATTGCTCAGGAAAAAAAAAAATTAGCCTATATCCAAGTTTTGCTGATTCTTCGTAATATAAAAAATGCTACAGTAATCCTTTATCTCTTATTCTATAAATTTATCACTTCAAACTCTAATTCTCTCTTTAATTATTCTTTGTTAAGCCTAAAAGCATGAATACGGAAAAAATAAGAGAATAAAAAAGTAATTTTTTAAAAAGAATGAAGAATGAGATAATGAAGTTTGGGCGTAAGAGTGTGTAGCATTTCTCACTAGATATTTCTAAGAGGGAATAAGGTAAATGAAGTTTAAGCATTATGTTCTGTCACGTAACAGATAATTTTAAAGTAGTTGGAGTAACTTTAAACCTCCCAAAACAACTATTAAAATTAAATAATTAACTTATTTGATTATTCATTAACTTGATTGTGCATGTCTTTAAATAGACACTTATAATGCCTAGTAAAAATAAAAGACTAAATGAAATAAACAACTTCTAATTAATAACCTATTATCTATATGATTCAAATTGAAAATAAAAGACTAATTAAAATAAATCACTTTTAATGTGATAACATATTATCTCTAATTTTCTGCTTCGAGACTTCTGAGAGGTGCTCGATGTTGCAAGTGAAAAGCCTTGACAGCAACAACAATCGTCACATCTAGTAACACCACAACTCCCAACAACACCAAGCAACTTGCTTTGCTCTTAGATGTGACAGCACAACTCCCAACAACACCAAGCAACTTGCTTTGCTCTTAGACGAGTTCGTGGTGTGAGAGTCTCCCACGTTGTACTACATAAAGTATATTTAATTTGCTTCATTGACGTCTCGTGAATAATTGAGAGATTAATAATGCAATGAGTATTACTGGTATCTGTCCCCAAAATTTCTTCCTAGAGAGATCCTGTCATCATGATGACTTTCGTTGTCCCAATTTATTGCCAGTTAGAGAATTCGGTGACAAGTTCAAATCCAAGACATTTTCAAGGAATTTGGATCCTCTACGGTTCTAATGGATTGGAGAGAAGTCAATTCTTGTATTTACAAAGGTAAAATTTCTCTTTCTTGGAGAGGATCTTAGTCCATTTTCAAGGGCCCATATGGTGGAGATATCTCAAGCAAGATAAATTCCCCATGCATGACGGTTTGGAAGCAAAGAGGATATATTTCGGCTCAAAAGCAGATAAAAACCCTTGCATTCAACTAAATTCTTAATCAAGATTACTACGTTTAACAAACAAACCGAACTAATAACTGAAATTGAGTTTACACAAGAGACGAGACAATCTCAAATTGTTCATGAATAGTTTTGTTCTTTCACTGTAATTGCTCTAATATGAATTATGACATATTTGAAAGAGTTTGGAGAAATCTCTGTTTGGTTGACTTAACAAGAACAGAGTGGTAGTTTTTATATTTATAACCAAAGGAGCTAATGAGAAATATTGCTTGCAACGAGTATTAATTATTGGCACAACTCAAGTCTAGCTCTAGCACTGTGCCATGGAATTAAGAGAGATTTTTCCAAGATCACTAGAAAAACAAATACTTCTAAAACCAGCTTGATTTGATGGTAATTTAATTCATTTGCTGCAACAACAATCGTCACATCTAATAACACCACAACTCCCAACAACACCAAGCAACTTGCTTTGCTCTTAAATGTGACAGCACAACTCCCAACAACTCCAAGCAACTTGCTTTGCTCGAGTTCGTGGTGTGAGAGTCTCCCACGTTGTACTACATAAAGTATATTTAATTTGCTTCATTGACGTCTCGTGAATAATTGAGAGATTAATAATGCAATGAGTATTACTGGTATTTTTTTTCCTCTTCACTTTTTTTTTTTTTTTTTTTGTAATTTCACTTCACTTTTTTGATGCAGCTATCTATTTATATATCAGTCTCACTTGAACTCGCACAAATCCCCAGTACATCGACCAACACACACTACTCATGGAGAGAACTTGTTTCCTATTTCCCCTTTGTCTGGTACTTTTCATGGTACACATGACAATTTTAGCTATTGCACCTCTTCCAAACATTATCACCGATCAATCTGCTCTTCTTGCCTTAAAGGCACAAATTTCTTATGACCCTCACAATATTTTGACAAATAACTGGTCCACCGGCTCCTCTATTTGCAATTGGATTGGTATCACTTGTGGTTCCAGCTATGGTCGAGTCGTTGCGTTGAACCTTTCTTACATGGATCTTGTAGGCACCATTCCTCCACATGTGGGAAATATTTCATTTCTTGTTAGTCTAAGCATTGAAAACAATAGTTTTCATGGCTTTTTGCCCAACGAGTTGGCTAATCTTTACCAGTTGCAACACTTATCTCTTGAATTTAATGACTTCAGAGGAGGAATCCCGTCATGGATGGGGTTGTTATCCAAACTTCAAAATTTGTCTCTGTATGGTAATAGTTTCATAGGGGCTATTCCACCATCTCTATCTAACATATCTACGTTGCAAATAATTGAT
>FXXK01002044.1:46604-58613 GCA_900184695.1 Betula pendula
GCCTCTTGGCCACTATTTGCCCAGCTTCTCTGAGAACATTCACCCAGGCTCCCCCGCAAGTCCCTGAAATAGTGCCCATTAGTACTTGAGATAACGAAAAAGAAAGAGAATTAGCTAAACATATGGTCAGATTACAAAGATATTGACCAACCATCAAATAGAAAAAGAAAAAACAAAAACTACCTTGTTCTGCTGCGTGAAGAATGTATGAGCGACACCCTCAACATCTGGAATATCCAATCCCCGAGCAGCCACATCAGTAGCTATCTGCACATATATGGTCTCAGATGAATCAATTACTAAAGAAGCTGCCAACTATAGCATAATACGTCTAGAAGATTTCTGTTCAGAGTTAGTTTCCTCCACTTATAAGTGTTCTATGCAACGCCTACACTTCAATCATTTTCTTTAAACCAAATAAGGTAATGTTATATATATTTTCCTTAATCTAAACTATACTCACAGCAAACAACAAAGTCCCTTTCCACCCAATTGGCCATAATGCAGAAAAAAATAAACAAAAAATTTGTTCAAGAGGCATTGATCACCGCCCAATTTCCACAACACACATCAACTCAATTTCCTCTCTTATTCGGCCAAACTACACACTGAAAATCCAATCAACAAGACCAAAATCAAGCTTCATTGCACACCAAAAATCATCCCCAAATTCGGTTAACACCTAACAAAATCAAACCCATCTTAAATCTGAAAATCCCATCAATAGAAAACCTAGCTCCTCCAATCGGCTAACATAACAATAAGCCATCAATTTCGTCCAACAAAACAACCTATTCGGTCACTATAACAAAAACCCCCAAATTTCCAAACTCAAACCCTAGATTCGGACCCTAGCAAAATTCATAGCAACCCATGTGATTTTCGTGCTCAAAACTCAATGGGTATAGCAAAAAATACTAGATTTAGCCCTAAGCCTCCAATCCCATTTTAAATGCCTGCAATCAACCGCATCATTAGACCCGGTTAGACTATCAAACTCTAAATCCCATTACACATAAAGCTACCCGCGTGCTCTCACGTCGCATTACTAACTTTCTTAAAAATAGCTAAACACCGCTACCCATATGCGAGTTAACGCATATAAGGACTTACTCTAATTACTTACATACTTTAAGGAATTCACTTGTTAGTTATGCTTAGTTCAATAACACACTTGACCATATATATGGCATATGAATAAGTGCATTAATTATTTAATTACTATTCCATTCGGATTCAAAGCTTGTTTATATATTTCCATAATGTTGTTAATTTATATTTATTGACTTAAGGTTACTTTGACACATTATTATCCGATGACATTCTCATCTTTAACTATTATATTTAATATTATCTTTTATTTATTTACTTCACTTTATATCCTTATCATAGTGTATCTTTATCAACACATTCAATATCACAACCCATTATCTAATTACTTTATCTATTTACTTATTAAATAGGTTCTTTATTAAACTTATCTTAATAAACTCTTTATACTTATTAATTTGCATTACTTTCCTTTTATCCATAAACCCAACATTATACCATAAACCAAGATTCCTAATAAACAATTAATCTCACATAGGAGTATGTCTATCTTATTTGTCAACATTTATTCTTCACATAGACATACACAACTTATAGCCCCATAACCATACTCTTAACCAACCTTCATGAATGATTTCCTATTAAACCAAAGCTTCAAGCCATAATCAAAGTACTCAATTAATTCATAATAAAGAACCTAACCATTGAGCACATCAATCTTTAAATCAAGGTCCTTAAACCAACATTGCACCCCAATGGCTTAGCCTATCAAAACAGCCCATAGGAATCCATACAAACTCATTGATAACAAATGGAAATCTTCATTCTAGCCATAAATAAAGAGCCTATCTTTAACTCTATAATTTTATTAATTAATAATCCCATAAAAATCTAACATCAAGAGCCAAATATTTAACTTCCATTAAAAATCAACNCATTGATAACAAATGGAAATCTTCATTCTAGCCATAAATAAAGAGCCTATCTTTAACTCTATAATTTTATTAATTAATAATCCCATAAAAATCTAACATCAAGAGCCAAATATTTAACTTCCATTAAAAATCAACTTCAAGCTCTATATACCAACACCCAATCGGTCAATACAACGAAAATCTCCAAAATTAATCCAAATCAACTCAATTGATCTATCCAAAGGAATAACTCAATCAATGGAACTCATCAAACCCACAATATAGGAAAAGCCCCAAAACTTCAACATGAACCCTAGATTTCGGACCCAATACACATCATACCAATTTATATAATTTTCATGCTCAATAATCAATGGGTAACACTAAAATATGGAGAAAAGGCTATAGATTTTACCTCAAAAAGACCCATGGCCGAAAAATCCTTTTTCTTCATCTTCACTGCACCTCTCTCTCTCTCGGCGTCATCTTTCTCTCAATCTCTGCATCTCACTCTCAATCTCTCGGTCTAACTCTCTCTCAGCATCATCTCTCTCTCGGTCTGGGACGGCGTGGAACACCGAAGAAGATAAGGAGAAGAGAGGAAGAAAGAAGAGAAAGAAAAGGGAAAGAAGGAGAAAGGGGACAGCGTGCGTGCGGGAGTGAGGCAGGGGAGGAAAAGAAAAGGAAGAGAAGGGAAAAGGGGTGGGGTGGCTGCACGTGAGTGATGGAGTTAAGGCTCCACTTGTTTATTTTTTGTCTTATCTTGCTAAGGATATGGATAAGATATCCTCCATAAGCCCAATAAAATTAGACAGTGTGGTCATTGGTAGATTTCTTTTAATTTTAAACCCACATCTTACATAAATTATAACATAACCCACTTTTTGAATTTTTTAAAATTTACCTCCCATTTTTTAGAGTCGGTTTATAGAAGCGACCAAAAATATTTTATTTTGTAGTCGGTTTTGTTAGAGGGACCAAAATATTTTTTGATTATAGTCGGTTTTGAAAATTGACTCAAATATATATTTTTGGTGTCTGTTTTGTAGAAGGGACCAAAAAATAATTTCTTTGTAGTCGGTTTTGTAGAAGGGACCCAAATATATTTTTATTTTGTAGTCCAGCTTTGAAGAAGCGATCCAAAATATTTTTTGTTTGTAGTCGATTTTGTAGAAGGGACCCAAATATTTTTTTTGATTGTAGTCGGGTTTATAAAACCGACTCCAAAATATTTTTCTTTGAAGTCGGTTTTGTAAAGCGACCCAAAATAATTTTTTTTTGTGGGTCAGTTTTGTAAAAGCGACCCAAATTTTTTTTAGGTTTGTAGTCGGTTTTTGCAAAACCGACCCAATTTTTTTTTGGTTTGTAGTCGGTTTGCAAAACCGACCACAACTTTTTCGGTTTATGGTCGCTTTAAAAAAAGCGACCATAAATATGGTATTTTAGAGTCGTTTATGAAACCGACTCTAAAAAAAGGGACTAATAATCACCGGTTTTTTGTAGTGCCCAAATGAATAATAATAATGAATAAAATACTATATTATGTTGTTATATAGAAATTTCAAATTTGCAACCTTTCAAGTTGCCTATTAAAATATAAGTTTGGATGAAAATATTCAAAAATTGGATAGAAATTCTTAGCTGATTGTTTGATGTTTCACTAATTAGAATTCCAATCTAAACTAGATAGAAATTTCTTACGTGGCTTTTAATGTTTAAATAATTAGACTGCCTACTTAAATTAATTTGTATGGAGTGATATTTCAAAAAAAAAAAAAAGGTAACAAAATTTCGCTTTTCATATAGTTTGCTTAATCATAGCATTTCAAATTTAATTAAAAGGAATTTGTCAAAGATCAATTTCTAGTTAATGAGCTAATAAAATATAAAAGATTCATAAACTGAGACTTTATGCACGTGTCATTTTTCAATATGTAATATTTAGAACTCGAGGCACCACACTCTTGCCACTTGCCACCACCACACTCTATCCGTCTCCACTACCTCCCCTTGCTTAAAACGCGAGGCACAAACTCAAGGTGAGCTCGAGCTCAACCCGATTGGTTCATTTGAGTCGAGCTCGAACCAAGTTCAAGCATGATCAATTTTGGTTGAGGCAAGTTCGAGCAACCAATGAGTTCAAATAACCACTACTCGGCTCAACTCAGCTCGATTACAACCCTACAAATACATATTTCACAAAACATTTTTACTATATAAGTAAAACTAAAATGCTACCAAACATTAATCTTTCTTGATGCGGAAGTCCGGCTAGGCTTCACCACTTACAAACATTACTATTTTGAATTGCACCCACCTTACACCCTTGTTTCTATTTTTTTCATGTGCTATGCACATGTATTTTTAGTAGTTTTAATTAAGTTTGGTTTTGCATAGCCATTAATCTCTCTATCTTGATGTGAAAGTCCACCTGGACTCTGCAAAACCCATTTCTGCTTCTGTCTCTCTCTCTCCCTCTCCAATTGCTCTCATTCCGTCAAACAATCCAATTAGATCTCTCTCTCTCTCATATACCGTGTTTGACCCGCAAACCTCTCATTCGTCGAAGGATTAGGGTTTCTATCTATTCCCGTTCCCAACTTCTCAAATCTCCGCTTCGATTTTGTTAGAATCTCAATTTCGCGATTCAAAGTTGATCATAGACATAATCTGCTATATGATTTGCTGAATAGGTTCGATCTCCGCCATCATTTCTTTTTGATTCGTTTGTTTTGGTGTTGGGCTTTTGTCGTGTCTTTTTGTTTTTATTGACGTTGAAAATGGTGCATTCTGAGAGTCCAAACAATGGTTCTTCACCGAGGCCGATCTTCAGCGCAATATGGAATTGGAAAAGGTAAAGATTCGTTCTGATTTATTTTCTTTTTGTTGGCTTGGTTAGATTCGTATTATACTAGTTTTCTATAAACAAACGACTATATTGTTCGTAGTTCTTCAATTTTGTTCGTAATAGAAGGGAGTCTACTGATTTGTTAGCTTGTTTAGTTTAATATTCTCTCTTTAATTTACATTTCCGTTTTTAATAGGAAGTTCTTATTTTTTTATTGATTACCTGTGCAATTTGCATTTGGGATTACGAATTGTTTTGGCTATTTGATCGTTTTCTCTATAGTTTCATTTTGGATGACTTTTTTTTCTTTGTTCTGCTATTTCTGATGGAAATTAATTCTATATACATGAATCTGATTTGTGATAGATGTGGCCGGGCTTGTTTCAAAAAGCGAAGGATGAAGGGGTTGATGTGATCGAAACATATGTATTTTTGGAATGGTCATGAACTTAGGTATGAAGGTGCTCGTACTGCAGAAGCCCTTGTTGAGTTTGTAAACACAGAAGGAGGTATTGATATGTTTGTATTTTAATTGAATTTAGTGTGCGAATAAGCTTTTTTTGATATTTCTTGCATGATGTTTCGTTGCTCCATATGTTTTTTTCTCCGTCCTTTTTTTTTTTGGTTGCTGTCTCTCTTTTTTGGTTGCTCTTGCTGTGACTGTTTTTTGGTTGCTCCACTCCTTTTTGTTGCTCATGTATCAGTGAGAGTTTGAATACTTTCAGTGGACTATGTTGACTTATTGTCCTTTTAACTTTTAGTGGAATATTTACATGTTTTATTGTGGTATATCATGCTGCATTTGATTAAATTTAGCTGCTCTAGTGAACACCTTGCATATCTTTAGTCAACTTATACATTGACATCGAAGTGTTGCTTTGTTCCAGGGACCAATGTCAAAATAGCAGCAACCCCTTCAAATGTAGTGGTACTATCGCCAGACAGTTTTAATGAGATTGTCCTAGATGAAACAAAAGATGTTCTGGTCGAGTTTTATGCACCCTGGTAAGTTTTTGTGTTCATTTCTTCTGTAATATGCTCTTTTTTGGGTCTGCTATATTAATCAGTAGTACAGTATGATTTTTTATCCTTACTTGTAGAAAGAATTATGTGATTGATAATCATGGACTTAAATAGGACTCATAAGTGAAAATCCAATAAAACCAAATAAAAAGAATTATGTAAAGAAATTGAATATGTCTGATGCAATAATGCTGCTTTTGCATTGTGAATGCTGGAAGTGAAGAGAAAATGCCAGTATTTGCCCATATAGAAGAAGTTGAGAAACTTAAGGGTTCAACCATCAGGTTATAACTGTGATAGGTATATCTGTATTTAAAACTCTAGATCTAAACCTCTTTTTCCATCTACTTTAAAGCCTCCAGTGTTGTTGCTTCCAAGTTTTACTGCTGTAATGAATATGCTTAATTTTCTAATTATGTGGCATTTCACATAGACTCCTCCATACATTTAGTTTCTCATTAAACTTGGAAAGTTGAGTAAATCACAAGAACTCTGTTGTTTGTAAGGGATGCTCTGTTAATTTTCAAGAGGATAGCTTTCATCTATGGTTTAATTTATGAATCTTTTTTATCAAATGCCGTGGGTGCTGTAAGGGGGTTAGGAAGTACAAATGAGAGCTCAACAAAAGGTGCCTTGGGATGTGAGTTGTGATAAGTTTTATGTTGATAACAAGATCACTTTGTAGTTGCTGGAATGTCTGATGAAATAATGAACCGTGAATTCTTGATTTTGGATCACAAGAGTATTAAGTTCAAACTTAGATTTTCTGTCCAAGTGTTGATAGATGCTGCAATTTACAAGTTCCTAAGCACATTGTGGCGTTTTTATGTGGCCATAGGTGGTGAAGTGGATGTTGAGATTATGTTGGAACTATTTTGATTTCCTTATTATTATTCTAATTGACTGATATTGTTGCAATGCATAATTAATTCTAAAAAGGAAAGGAACAGAACTATAAGATTGCTGGTTTTATTTGTTGAATTTGGCCTACATACAAGCTGAGCAGTTTTGCTAACTTAGTTTATTTGTGTTTTGGTTGGACTTACCTGCTGTTTGAACTAAATTGATTGGATTCTGACATGTTTGAGAAGCAGGTTGTTCTACTGGATTTTATTTTATGTTATTTTGAAGGGTGTGGTGTAGTTTTGTTTGGGTGTGTAACTTTTCATAGTCTATATATGTTGTGAATGTAACGAGGGGGAAACTGGGTGCTGTCCAGAAAATGGGAATTTTGGACAGCTTGGCCTTCAATAAGGCCTTCAAAATAACATAAAATAAAATCCACTATTAAAGTCATCGCTAAAGACCAAAATTCTTGTAGTAAATCAATTTTATATATATAGTCTATACCAAAAAACAATTGAGTTTAAATATTGTTTTTACATAGTCAAGAGAGCAACATAGTTTCATAAAAATACCCATAACACACGTCCCTCTTCTTCTTAGTACTCAAATTCTTCTTAGCACCCCCTCTAGTCTGTCATTGGGTTCACCACAAATAAATGGGGTCAGTACCAGTGATGATTATTACAAATTTGTTGTTCTCTTATTCTTTTCTCCTTCATCACTTCATTTATCAGTCGTATGGTTCTGTATCCATTTACTTGTAGATTTGTTGCTTTGAAGTTAGGCTATAAGACTTTCAGATGGAGAGGTGTATTTTTTATTTCTGTAATCCCATTTGGACAATGTTGAGCATCTGTCTCTCTCTGATTAATTGATTCAGTTTCTTGTCTGTTTCTATATCAGCTATATGGTTCTGTAGACATTTTTAATGCCAGCAAAGGTAAGGATAGAGATTGATAGTGATAATTCTTGTAAATAAATGGAAATTGGCTTTATTCCAAATGATAATTCTTGACTAATCTTTGTCCTGATAATCTATTAACAGGATTTGTTCCTGAAATCAGTCTATGTTATTGGTGGATCAGAAGAGATAAATCTGCTTTGACAAGTGTAAATTGGTGGTTGCTCATTTATGGTTTTAGAATTTCAAATGCAAAAAGGCATGAATCATTGAATGATTTTTAGGTGTCTTTGAAGAATGATTTTGATCATTTTGAGTTAGAAATTTGTATAATTGAAATACTAAACCACTTATTTTTTATATACACAGATGTTCATACTTGGTTTTACCATTTTTTATATAGTTTTAGAACTTTGGTTAATGCACGTGAGTGTATATTTGTTGATTGAATACTTGTATAATACAAGAATGATAGTTGTAATCTATTAGGTGACTACCATGCCAAAATTATTTGCAATTGACAATAATATAAATAAAATTTAATTTTTTTCAAAAAATAAAATTAATACAAAGTTATTCGCGACGATTTGTAAGTTGTTGCGGATGACTTGTTATCCACGACGACTACCTAAGTCGTCGTAGATGACTTGTTATCGACAATGATTACATAAGTCGTTGAAGATAATTATTAACGACGACATGTTCTTATTTTTTTCTTGATAATCTTTAATGTTATTTGCGACGATAAAAAGTTGTCGTTGATAAGCGACGACATAAAAGTTGTCGCGAATAACTTTTTACGACAAAGCAACATCGACTTAATAGTGATGAATTGTCGTTAAAAGTCATTTATGATGATATTTAGACTTTTAACGACGACTTTTTGTCGCCGTTAAAGACTAAAATTCTTGTAGTGCAAATAACACTTGTTTGATATGGGTCCCTTGAATTGAAACTAGGTGTGTAGTCCAGAGGATAACGAGGGATGAATAGGTCATTATTGTTTCTAATACGGATTGTGTAGGAGGTGTATTTGATTTGTCATACGTAGTATCTTCCATCATGTAAGTATAACACTGTTTGGGTTTGGTTGTTCTCACAAGAAAGAGTATACTTTAGATCGCCACAGTTTTCTGGATCGCTCGTTAATCGAAAGCGATACCTTATGTTGTGGATATTGCCGCAGGAAGAAGCAGGACTGTGATGGTGATGAGTATCCTCAGCTGTAGTGCAAGAATAAGGGCCGTGAGTTCTATTCCTCTTGCCATGGAGATTTGGAGATGAGGAGAGAGAAAAAAGAGAAAAAAGCGAGGTAATAAATAAATAATGGAGATTTATAAGGCGTAAGCAGCTACATCATATATGAAGTTGATGGAAAGAAAGAAACTATTATCCTTGAGAAGTTCACCCGAAATTTACAAGGCTTGTCACTTGAACAAAGTGAGAGGTAATCACCACGGTCAACCCCACGAGCCATGAATTTTGAATCTTCCAATCTGGATACCCCTTTGCCCTTTGCTTGCCCTATATATACCATGATATTTCTTATCAATGGTGCTTTTAAACTCATGATTTAGGACACACTGGTCAATTGGTTCAAGAGCATTGTTATTTAACGTACAAATGAAAAAAAACAAATCAGTAATGCTTTTTCCTTTTTTTTTTTTCTTTTTTTGCTTTTTTGTATAAGTTGTAATTAATGAATAAGTTGTCAATCACCCGCATGTTTCTAATTTCGATCCAACAATTCAGCCAAATTACCCCCGAATCCAACTTTCCACGACATTTCCTTCTACTTTCGTGGACAAGAAAGGGAAATGGGATTAATAGGCCCACAAAAGAAAAGAAATGTGAACACAACTTTATTGCTAGCTAGTAACATGTAAGTTTCCTAATGTCCATCTTCTCCTCTCTTTTTCCTTATAGATACATATACAGAGAGCCGGCATTTCAAGACAATTGGGTAATCACCCGAAATTTACAACGCCTTTTATGGGTCTCTCTCTCTCTCTCTCTCTGTGCCGGCATATTCAAAGTGATCACCATATGCATGCCTAATCATATCTTGTTATGACTTTTAAGCTAAAATCAAATCAAGCCTTATTTTCAAGAAAGAATAACAAACCAATGGAGAGATGATTGCCTCTTATTTTGAACGCTGAATTCTGTAGCAGAGCAAAAGCTAGTGCCCTCACAAAAGCATCTAAGCCCACCATCTTTATGAGAGTTGGTGACTTCACAAAGTAGAAAAAGAACATCAAGCGAAGATCGAAAAGTTTTTGCATGATTATAAAAACTTCAGACCCACAAGATACTAGTATACCGACATTAAAAGGATTACAAATCAATTTACTTAAAAGTTAGCGAATGAGCATATGGAATAGTATTCAAAGGAAAGCTTTCCAATAAAATTCATGTTGCAATGAAGATCTTGAACACTTTGTTGGAAAGTGGGGAAGAATTCATAGATGAAGTAGAAACACTGGGTAGATCCATCATATTAATGTGGTTCGCTTAGTTGGCTTTTGCGTTGATGGATTTAGACGAGCTTTAGTTTATGAGTTATTGCCAAAACGATTAACTAGAGAAGTTTATATCTTCAACAAAAAACTCTAGAAGAATAGAAAAAAAAACAAAACAAAACAAAACAAAAGACTCTAGAAACATGATCTTTAATGGACTTCTAATCATATAAGGACGGTAACATTCTTCCCTTGAAAAACGTCATTGTGCACAATGACGAATTTTCTAGGAAACATGAGCCAAACTCAACCATTGTCAATTAGCATCACATTATGAGCAATACCGCAGAACATGTAATCCAATCTCCCTCCTAATTGAGACTGGATTTGTACCTGAAGGGATGCTTAAAATACCCAATTTAATGATTTCCTGAGCAAGAACTGATACAATGGTTGTCCAATCACCAGCAGAGTCATTAGTTTGACTTGTAACCTTCCTAATGAGAGATGAACCAGCTTTTCTATAAAACACCAGGGAAATTCCAATGAGCATTTGATGCACGCAGCATAGTGGGTTTGCAAAAAAAAATAAATACAAGCATCACACTCTTTCTAAAACAAGTGTTAATCAAGAATTAAGGCAAAAGGGATAGAATACCACTCACGTATTTCTTATTAATTTCTAACCAAAATACATAAAAAAACTGAGGTTCTAGACTGCCATAAATATATGTTATACTACCTAGACCTACTAACCCTAATAAAAGATTAAAAGAAAGTCGTTTACAAATATTTGCCGCACCCAATTCGAACTGTGCCATTTACTAGTTTGAATTGGTAAAGAATTTTAGTTCATTCCAAGTTCTGTTTGAATTGAGATTTGGGACGCGCATCACTGCAACTCCTGATATCACCTAGTTCCTTTCTGTCTAGCTTCTATAAGACCTCTATTTGCAACCCGTTTTGACTCAGTAAATGATTGGAATTGACAAAACTTCAAGAAACATGACTTTGGTAGCCGACAATTCTGCTAGGATAAGGTCCCATCAGTTTTGCTTTCTCAATATTCCATGGTATATGCAAGTTTTATTTCTTAACTTTGGTATCTCTATAACTTTTGTCCAATAAGTCTTTCAGAAAGCGGAATTACAAGAAATCTTAATTTCTTGATCTTGATGGATAACCAATTCATTTTCAAATATAGTTGGGAGACTTTCCCCCAAGAAATGAGTAAAAAAAATAGCTGCTTATGAACTCAAATGTAAGCAAAACGTGCTCCGCGATTGTTATTTTTCAATTTTATGTGGCTTGGTTAGTCAAAGGTGTGCATTTATCCATGATGTTAGGATTTATTTATTTTTGTTTTATTTTATTTTTACATTATCCCAACATCATTGTTTGTGTTGATCCTCGAGAACATATCAATTAGTGAGTGAGAGCACACAAAAATAGAAAAGAAAACACTAGTTGATTGAAGAAAAAGGAAGTGGGACTAGTAAGAATAGAAAAGAAAACACTAGTAAGTGGATTGGATAATTCAAAAGAAAACGCTAGTTGATTCATGAAGAAAAAGGTAGTGGAACTAGTAAAAGTAGAAAAGAAAACACTAGTAATTAAGTGGATTGCATAATTCAAAAGAAAACTCTAGTTGATTGAAGAAAAAGGTAGTGAAACTAGTAAAAGCAGAAAAGAATAAGTGGATTGCATAATTCATGTTAGAATATATGGAAAATATATTCTAACAATTCAAAAGAAAACACTAGTTGATTCATGAAGAAAAAGCTAGTGAAACTAGTAAAAAGTAGAAAAGAAAACACTAGTAATTAAGTGGATTGCATAATTCAAAAGAAAACACTAGTTGATTCATGAAGAAAAAGATAGTGGGACTAGTAAAAGTAGAAAAGAAAACACTTACTTAAGTGGATTGCATAATTCATGCCACTTGGATGTATGTCTAAACCAAAC
>FXXK01002045.1:0-14221 GCA_900184695.1 Betula pendula
CCTCTATGATTGGAGATCCCATGAATAAGGTTAAATGGGAAACGAAGTCGTAAGTGATCACATTGTGGTACTGTCATTCCATGTTTATCCACTATCTTGATGAGAAGATAGTGATGAGTCCATCCCTAGGGTGTAAGACAGTACAAGATGCAGAATGTTAAGGATGAGTTTAAAACTCTTAATGGATCCATAGTCCCTACATTTTGGGATGGGGTGTACTCTGCACACACTCTTGATGGATGCCACCTATGTGAGTGTAGAGGTGGTGCCGCCTCCTATGAGACTAGGGTAGGTCTCTAAAGCACTCATGAAACCCAGGGGCGCATGGCCTGTATAAGGCGCCAACCCGCTATTGAACAACCAAATTTTTCAAGAGGAAGCTATGTGGATGATAGGTTTGATCAAATTTTTGAATTTGGTTAAAAGAGTTTAACTCCACCATGATTCATTAATTTTCTACTTATTTATCCTAAGTGCGGTTAAAACCTTTCGGGTACCACGCTAATGTATACTTTCTCAATTTTTTTTTTTTCTTTCATATTCTATGTGTTTGTAACATGTGGGGATTGTTATAGTATATGTTACAAAACAATGATTTTTTACCGTTAGACATTAAAATTCTCCTACAAGCCATTTGAATATTTTTTCCATTGATTTTAGCTCTTACGTTTCAGACGTTGGTCATGAGTTATCTTTAAACATAAATTGGTTTTAAAGTTTCAAGCCATTGGTCTTAAACACAAACCACATGACCGTTTGACATTAACACTTCTTAAGATTTTTTGTCAATCTCGTAGCTTCCCAAAAGGCATTATAAAAAGAGAAGTTCTCTTTTGATTTCTTATGTCTTATTCCACTTTTGTCTCATTCTACTTTGTCTTATTAAAAAAAAAATTCAGCCCATCAAATTTCATACATCTTGGTTGTTCAATATTTCACCTTCGTATTTGGAAGTGGCGTCCTTAACGAAAGGTAGACGCTATAGTCTAATCCTGGGAGGTTTGCGTGTCAAGAGATCCAATCGCACCGAGTTACGCATACCCGGGAGGCACGAAATCAACCTTTAAGTACAACGCTCTTGCGTGATTCTATAGCTTTGTGAGATCTCTCCTTACTTTATTTTTTTGCATTATATTTATCTTATTGTCAATTATTAATTTTTCGGATTAATACTATTTAGTGTCAATAAGAATTTTTGCACCATCCAAATTATTTTACAACAGAGTTAACACTCTTGCCAAACATATTGGGGACGTTTGGCAAAAGTTTGGCTGGGACGTTTGTCAAAAGACTAATTGCATTATTTATAGACTTTAATTTTCTTTTAAAAAAAATATTTTCATTTTTTATATTACATTAACCACTTTTTAATAATTTTTTTTTTAAATTTTTTATATCACATCAAACACTTTTTATTACCATTTAAATAAAATACTCACTAAAAAATAAAAAATTTTACTTTTTCATACAAAAAATTTATAACATTTTTTATACTTTATATTATAAATAATCTTTCAACTCCTATTCAAATCCTATGCCAAACAACCGCCTGGCAAATAATTAGAGTGGGTTCGAGAAATTTCTTCCGGCCCAGTAACGAAGAAATTTCTGTCATTTGAAAATTACGTTGAGAAGGAGCATCGTACCGTGTACGAAACCTCATCATTTACGCTTTTCTAACCAAGAGTCATTTTCAGATTTACGCGTTTTGAAAACTGAAGTAGGCGTGGAAGTCAATTTCAAGCCTGTTCTACTTCTACCTTCCCTAATGAGTGGGTGTGCCGCACCTATTAAAAAAAGTAATGAAATTTGGTTTTTATTTTTTAATTTTTTCTATTCAGGTGTTGAGATTTGGTTGGTTCTCTAGCTACCACGCATTCTAACTTTTTTGAGGTGAATTTACAAACAAACAAAAAAAACTTTCTTGAGGTGGGGCATCATTTCTGGTTTGTTTGTGTTTTTTCCTCCATGATTTCTTTGACTGGTCGTTTGTGCTTTCTTCAGACTCTAGTCATTTTGCCGTCTCCGCTACACTCCGATCTTGGTTTTCATCTTCATTCTAATCACCATCTTTGCTGATCTACACACGAGTCAGAGGCGTAAAAGAGAGGTACGTGCTTTAATACCTGGTTTATATATTGTTATCCGAATCAGTTAATTCCCTTGCATCTCTCTACGATCGGATTCGTGCTGCACTTGTCTTCTTTTTATCTTCTTGGTTCAACTTTTTTCTTACTCTTCCACCTTCAAAAAAATAAAAAATAAAATAGAATATGGTTGACTATAATTTGGTGGAATAGATAATAATATTGTAAACCTAAAGTTTTTCGGAATTATGCTTGATTATAATTTGGAAGGGAAAATAGAAAATGGTTGGGTGACTGTTTACGCTACTGTTCACCCTTATTTAGAACTCTTGATGTTGCCGTTGCTTGGCTTGCTTCCCTGCCAAACTCCTTAGCCAATCCTAACACTCTTGCTGGATCTTGGTAAGTGACAGTTGTCGAATCACTTGTAGAATTCTGACAGCTTAAGAAAAGGGGCGGTCGGACCACCTATTTTGGACGGCTTAGGATTTGGGATCCACCTTCTGAGGATGGGTGGGCCCCAAAAGCCCCTCCTTCTCTTATGTAAAATTCAGGCAGCCTAATGAATTCCAATAGTAAAGGTTTTCAGGCGACACCGCGTCTTTTCTCCCATTTTACAATTATAACTCATGATTGTTACTAACATATCATGAGATATATTTTTAATGACAAAACAGAGGAGACAACTGGGAAAAATGCTGTGAATAAATATTCATGAATGTTTATACATATGAAAAATAAAATAAAAGAGAAAAAAACGAAAATATAATAAACTTGATGTTGCTTTTAATGGCCGATATCTCGAAAATTAATGGAACTAATACAGTGATCAAGGTAACGCCAGCCACAAAAAAAAAAAAACCTGCCCAATCTTGTTCTAATTTAATGATTTTTACGGGGATCATTGTTAGATTTGAAACTAATAAGCTTCATCTTGTATGAGTGTATGAGTTGTGGATTCAGTAGAAAAATAACACAATGTCTTTCATTATATTTGAATTTTAATACTTTTAATCTTACCACCTCCCGTTTTTTATTTTAAACACTTTGAAAATTCAGAATGACTAGAGGGCTGATGAAGAAATTAATTATGCAGGTGTGAAACTCATGTTCTATACCGCGTGTTCTACTTTGCCTATATGATGTGAATGAAACGCAGGTTTGAAATCAAAGTCCTGCTTATTTAGAAGCAGGAAATTGATCTTTTCCTTGCATAAGTTGGTTTCCAACTTTATTCTAGTGACCTTTTGCTCAGGTCCATCAATAAACCAAGCAGAGCTACTCCTTTTATTTCCTTGATGTTTCTCCCTATGATTTATTTTCATTGCAGTTTCTAGTTGTTTCCTGGTTTTCACTTTGTACCTACTTGAAAAAAAAAAAAAAAAAAAAAAAGAGAAAGGAGAAAAGATTGAAAACAAGAATGGAGATTCTCATTGCGATTGCTGCAAAAATTGCTGAGTACATGGTCGAACTAGTCAGACAGCAACTCTGTTACTCGTTTCACTACAGCAGCAACATTGGGAGTATGAAGATGCAAGTAGAGAAGTTACGGCATACTAGAGAAAGAGTGCAACATCGCGTTGATGATGCTATAAGAAACGGTGAAGAAATTGAAGGTGATGTTAACAAGTGGTTGAAAGAGGTTGATGAGATTATAGAATTGGCGAAGAAAGTTCTTGAAGGTGAAGAAGAAGCAAAAACNAAAACAAGAATGGAGATTCTCATTGCGATTGCTGCAAAAATTGCTGAGTACACGGTCGAACCAGTCAGACAGCAACTCTGTTACTCGTTTCACTACAGCAGCAACATTGGGAGTATGAAGATGCAAGTAGAGAAGTTACGGCATACTAGAGAAAGAGTGCAACATCGCGTTGATGATGCTATAAGAAACGGTGAAGAAATTGAAGGTGATGTTAACAAGTGGTTGAAAGAGGTTGATGAGATTATAGAATTGGCGAAGAAAGTTCTTGAAGGTGAAGAAGAAGCAAAAACGAAGTGTTCTAATGGGGCATGCCTGAACTTGAAGCTTCGGCATCAATTAAGCCAGAAAGCGAAGAAGATAGTGAAAGGTATTGGTGAAGTCCTGGAAAATCGCCGATTTGACAAAGTTTCCTATCGTCCTGCTTCACAGGGGATAGTGACTAGGAGATATATGAATTACATGGACTTTGATTCAAGAATGTCAACTGTGAAGGGACTTATGGAGGCATTGGGAGATGCTAACATCAACTTGATTGGTATGTGGGGGATGCCTGGTGTGGGAAAGACTACACTGGCGAGAGTAGTTGCCAGGCAAGCCAAGGAAGAAAAGTTATTCGATGAGGTGGCCATGGCAGATGTGACACAGAGCCTAGACCTTAGACGAATTCAAGGAGAAATTGCAGACATGCTGGATCTAAAGTTTGATAAGGAGACTGTACTCGGAAGAGCAAGTCGTCTACGGGAGAGATTATCACAAGGCAGGAAGATACTTGTAATCCTAGATGATATATGGGGGAAACTTGAGTTGGAGACAATAGGAATTCCTTCTGAGGGATGCAAAGTAGTACTAATATCTAGAAATCGAGATGTATTATTTTGTGAAATGGACACCCAAAAGGATTTTGGACTTGAAGTGTTACCTGAAGAAGAAGCCTGGAATTTATTTGAGAACATGGCGGGTGATTGTGTTAAAGACTCTAAATTGCGATGCGTGGCAACAGAGGTAGCTAAAGAGTGTGCAGGTCTACCTATTGCGATTGTAACAGTTTCTAAGGCATTAAAAAATAAGACTTTATCTGAATGGAAGGATGCCTTGCAGCTACTAAGAAGCCCCGCTCTTGGACACCTCACAAGAATGCAGTCAACTATATATTCTTCTATAGAACTGAGTTATAGTCATCTTGAAAGTCAGGAGGTTCAATATTTGTTTTCGCGTTGTGCTGAAATGCATTTCTTCATTAACTATCTGGACTTATTGAAATATTGTTATGGTTTGGGTTCATTTCATGGAATTAATACATTGGAGGAAATGAGAAACAGATTATATAGACTAGTTCGTAGTCTGAAAGACTCTTGCTTGTTGCTAGATTGTCCTCATAGTTCTGAGGGTTGTCATATGCATGACGTTGTTCGTGATGTTGCTACATTAATTGCATCAAATGATCATAATATGATTATCATGAGAGATGATGATGTGCTAAAAGAAATGCTAGATGTGGATGTACTCAAAAGATGCAAGGAGTTCTCTATTCGTGGTGGAGATTTCCATGAACTTCCTAACGAAATGGAATGTCCAAAATTAAGATTCCTTTATGTGGATGGTGGAGAGCGTTCTTTGCAAATCCCAGACACTTTCTTTCAAGGGATGGGAAGGCTCAAAGTTTTGGATTTGACACAAATGCAACTTTCATTGCTTCCTTCATCACTTCCTCTCTTTAGAAACCTGCGAACTCTGTGTCTGGATGGTTGTGTGTTGGACGACATAGCTGTAATTGGAGAGCTCAAGAATTTGGTAATTCTTAGCCTTCTTGGATCCCACATTTCGAAATTGCCAAGAGAAATAGGGTTCTTGACTCATTTGCGGTTGTTGGATTTGAGCAATTGTTCCAAACTTGAAGTGATTCCTCCTAATGTCTTATCAAGCTGAAAAATTTGGAATGCTCTCTAAATTTTGATGTCGGAGGCATTGGGTCTAACCGGGGCAAAAATAGGGCGAGCTTGCGAGTTTAGAGTCGCTTACAGTGTTTGGGTCTCATTTGTGGGTGTTTTAGGGTTTTCTTTTTTTTTGGTGGTCCTTGTGTATACTTCCTGTGTACGTAGGGGCGCCTTACGCTTTTTATTAATATATTTGATTCTTACTTATCAAAAAAAATGTCTTATCAAGCTTAGTGGAATTAGAAGAGTTGTATATGGGAAACTCTTTTGTTCAATGGGAGGCTGAAGGACTAAATATTGAAAGAAATAATGCTAACCTTGTTGAGCTAAAGCATTTGTGCCATTTGACTACTTTAGAGATACATATTCGAGATGCCAGCAATCTACCAAGATCCGTTGTTTGAAAAGTTAAAAAGATATGTAATATTTGTAGGAGATGTCTGGGATTGGTCTGATAAGCGTAAAACCTCAAGAACATTAAAACTTAAGATGAATACAAGCTTTCAATCAGGGGTTGGAATTAAAATGCTGTTGAAGGGAACAGAAAATCTTTCTTTAGATCAGTAAAAGGGTGTTAATAATGTTCTACACGATTTAGATGGGGAAGGCTTTCAACAATTGAAGCATCTCCATATCCAAAATAATTCTGAGATCAAGTATATTATTAACTCAAGGATGTCGGTTATTTCCTTTCCTGCCTTGGAGACTTTTCTTCTCAAAAATATAATGGGCTTGGAAGAAATAAGTCATGGCCAACTTCCCTTGACATCCTTTCGTAACTTGAGAGTTGTAAAAGTTGAACATTGTGATAAATTAAAATTTGTCTTCTCATCATCAATAGCTAGGGGCCTTTCACAACTTGAAGAATTGGAGATAAGAGAATGCAGCATCATGGGTGCAATAGTCGTTAAAGAAGGCGAAATAGAAGACACAGATCTGATCTTGTTCCCTAAACTGCGTTGCTTGGCACTACGACATCTTCCAAAGCTCACCAGCTTCTTAAGCACACAAAATTCATTCATAACTGATTCTGGAGAAATCATTTCGGAGGGCAAGCTTGACGTTTACATGTCAATTCTACAAGAACAGGTACATTAGAATTTTATTCCCCAAATAATAATCCTACATGCACATCACATGCCTACATACATAGATTGCATTGAGCACATTGTTTGAATGATAAATATTTGAGCAGTGTATCAATTAAGAGATTGATCGCTATGTCCATTGCAAACTACCGAAACTAATTTCAATGTGAGGCATTTATATATGCCAAAGTAATTACGTAGTACTGGGCTCAGTGCTGCTCCCTCTCATATAACACTAGATCCCACAAGTAAGATTCATGATAAGATCCACTACTTACCTTTTCTTTTCCATTTTTTTTTCTTCGACCAAACCACACTTTACACCTTCCAACCTCACTATTAAGTAGTTGTCTTTCTTTAGTGAAAAATGCATTGTGACCCCAAATAACACCTAGATGGGTTGAATAGGTGTTGGCAGACAATCACAACAAATAAGAAATTTCAGAATCACAATCACGTACAATCTCCAAAATCAAGTAAAGCATAAAATAAATTTGACACATAAATTTTGGTAAAGAAGTATAAATCTTTTGAAGAACTCTTCAAAAATAAAACCACTTTGGGGGTATTCAACCCCAGGAAACTTATCCACTATAGAAGAAATAATTACAATCAGTCTTATACTTACGAAACCTTTGCAGTAAAGAACCTGACTTATACCCAACAAAGGACTTGTTTGTCCTTTATGGCTGTAGCTTTAGAACTCTGGCCTTTCTTCTATAGAATTTTCCCTACAAACTCGAAACTCCTGTGGCTCAAGGTTGTTGTATAGTTTACTGACAATCAATGAGAAGTTTGTGTTTCAATGTAGGTTTGGAAAGGTTTGGTATTACTGCATGAACAGAAAACAAGTGCCTCCACACCTTATGAAAATGGTGGCTCAAAGGTCTTATATAGGTGGAGAGAAAACAGATGTTTAATGAGTAAATTAGTTAAGAAATTAAACGAGGTACAACTGTCTCGATAATTAGTCTCAACCGATATATTGAGAATTTAGGTTTCATAAAGATTGCATAGCGGCGATTGAACTAGGGTCTCAGTTCAGACTTTATGAACATCTCGATCAAACGTGGTTTGATCATGATTGCTATCGAAGCATTCTGTGACACACCATGGCTAGACATCGAACGAACAAGCTTCGATCATGGTTTCGATTGAGGTTTTCTATGAGACTTTTAAAACACTTTGATTCAACTGCATTCGAACTAGGTTTGATAATCCTTGCGATTGAGCCTTTCTGGAACTTGAACTTAAAATATCTTCATTACCTCATTTGATCCCCTTTCGGTGGAGCTTACGATCGAGACATTTTGGTGTTCTCATTTAAACTTGAAACACTATCTCAATCAAATGGGCTTTGACCAAGGTTGGAATTGACAGCTTCTATTTTTCAATTACAACCAAGTCTTGAATTGCACTTTAAAACTGACTTAAACCCTAAACCTAAATTTTACTAGTCAACATGTTTTGACACTAAATTTGTCAAAACTGAAACCTAACACTTAGCAATATTAATCCTACAAGTTTTAGAATAATTGGAACAAAGGTACTGAGCATGATCCCTTACCAGTTGTAATTGAAGTGAATGGCAAGTAACATGCCAATTGGCATATCTGAGAGAAACATGACCTTATCCCCTCCCAAAGAATCCAGAGACATATTTGAGAGGCATGTGTCTCAAGTGTGGACTTTATCAAGCTAAATTTACATAGAAATTTAATGAATAAGAAAGGAAAAATTACTTATTTAGTCTTCAAGGTATCAAAAGTACAAAACTGATTCCTAGGGTATGTTATTTGTCCAAAATGGTCCTTACTGTTTGCTGTTTGACAAAACCATGAGATGCACATGTGGATCCACAACACAACCAAACTCTGAATGACACATAGCATGACAAAATGACTCAGCCTATTGTGGAATTAAAGTTTTTACCCTTGAGATCCATCCTTTTTAATTTTTCTCCTTCCAAAGATGGTTTTTCATTGAGACTTTACGAAACAACTCTTCTTCATGGCAAATTTGTCATAAGCATTGAGTTAGCATGAAAACCGGACAGCCTAATCCCATAGTTGTCAATAACATGATTATCAAAGCTATAGTTGTCCCAAACATTGCCCAACGGTAGCGTGAGGAACTCTGTTTGCGGTACTAAAACCAGAGGCATTTAAGAAGTGCAAGATGGAGCCAGTATCAGTATCTCTCTCTGACGCTGTCTCTGTATCTCTCAAATTTTTATTTCTGTAGACCTTAATTTTTATGTCATTTGGAAATGTCGTGTAATAGATCATGATTACAATAAAATAGCTAAAAACAATAAAAAGCACGACAGTTTACTTGTTCCCCTGTTTTTATTTTAAACTTCAAAAAACCGTTACCTGAGTTATTACGGATAGGTGTTGGAGATCAGCGGGTTTATAGATTAATAAAATAATAATTCATAACAACTAAATAGATGTCTGGAGTACACCGTTTCAATGATAACCATTTTAGTAGTGTATCAATTAATAGATTTCCGCATCCATGAAAAAAACCCAAAATTAATTTTAACGTGACACCCTTATGCTAGAGAAATTACTTAGAACTAGAACTAATTAACTTATCCACAAGGGTGTGAGAGGCATGTGGCTCCGGTGAGGTTATAGCTGAAGACACCTTAGACTTGTCCTAATTTACCAAGCTAGCTAAATTTAAATTTTGCATTTTTAGGACTTGAAATTTCATTAATCACAGAAATTATATATGATAGGACTTAATTTAGAATAAAATTTGGAATAATACAGATACCCTAGCTAATTGTGCTTCTTTTTAAGTTGTTGAAGGATACAAATTTTACCGCTGCTGCAGGTTGTGTTCCCCAACCTGGAAACGTTGCAACTCTCCTCAATAGGCTTGGAAGACATACAGCACAACCAACATCGGGCAACAACGTCCTCTTGCATATTAGAAAACATGCAATCCACGTCGAGGTTTCAAAATTTGTTAAAGTTGATGGTGAAGGGCTGTGGTAATATAAAATATCTACTGTCATTCTCTACAGCCAAATTTATGGTTCACCTCAAATACCTGAGCATAGTGGAATGTAAGGCTATGGAAGAGATACTACTCACTGAAGATTTAGGAGTCGTAGAAGAAATAATTCCTAAGGTGTTGTTCCCTCGACTGGAAGAGCTGTTACTAAAAGAGCTTCCAATCCTAGAAAGATTTTGCCAAGGAAGTAATATCAAATTTCGATCCTTGAAACGGCTAATCATAAAAAATTGTCCTAAATTAAAGACATTCATATCCAAACCTGTTAGTTTGGGTATGATGACCAGCTGCAAAGAACTCAAGGAAATGAATACAGAGGAGAGCCCTCATACCGGCGATACCGCTGTGCAACCTCTCTTCAATGAAGAGGTAAACCTTTCATTTTTACTTGTTTCCCCCGTTTTAAGCCTCCCATTTTTTTTTTTTAATTCTAAATTACAAAAAAAGTTGTTATGTGAGTTATTATGGATATGTGTCTAATTAGCATATGGGATGAACCCTGCAGGTTGCCTTCCCTAGTTTGGAAAGATTGGTAATCTCCCACGTGGATGACTTGAAAATCATATGGCGGAACCAATTTGCCGTGGATTCCTTTTACAAGCTTCAGGGTTTAAAAGTTCTATTTTGTAAGAATCTTTTGTACGTCTTTCAATCTGATATGCTGGCAAGATTACAGAGTCTAGAGGAACTTTTTGTACAAGATTGTCCCTCATTGCAAGCAGTATTTGAAGTGCAAGGGATAGATGTTAAAGAAATGCATGCCGTAACAACTAAAGATCCCAAACCAATTTTCAGCTTTCAAAATCTACAAAGAGTACGTGTCTGGGGATGTGGGAGTTTGAAAAGTATATTTCCGGCCTATGTGGCTACATGTCTCACGCAATTGGAGCAACTTGTGATAGTTGATTGTGAAATACTGGAGGAAATTGTTGTAGGGGAAGAAGCAGAGCAACCAATAGCAAAGTTCGTCTTCCCTCAAGTAACTGTCCTGCATCTTGCAGTGCTAGCAAGACTCAAGTGGTTTTACCGAGGAGTGCATACTTCAGAATGGCCAATGCTGAAAGATATGTTGGTGGCTGGTTGTCGAGAAGTTGAGATATTTGCGTCTGAACTTTCAAGCTTTCAAGATATACTTCGACTTGAGATCCCCATTAAACAACCCCTTTTCTTGGTTGATGAGGTGCGTAACTAATCTCATTCATTTTTAGGTAGAAGTCAGAGAACTGATATTTGCTTATAAATAGAACGAAGTACTTAATCTAGAATTTTACCTCCTAGAGAAACAAAAAAAATTAATTATAACAAAGGAAAAAGTTCTCTCTCTGTCTGTGTTTTCTGATTATGATGCGAGGTTACCCCCGAGCAAAGCCCTCAATTTCGAAATAGTATTGAAAATAATTACTATCTCCACGTTATAAGAATTTTGTAATATCACAAGAAATTTCTCGACTTTTTTGTGATATTAAAAAAGCTTAACTACTATATAACTACTACTCTGTTATATTCGAAAAACTGTACTTTTTTGGGTGGCTAGAATCTTTAAAAACTTTACGTGGCGTGTGTGGCCACATTACCGAAATTGAAGTATCTTCCTTGGTTCATGATCTTGCAAAAATATGGTTCTTTCAATTATTTATTTATTATTATTTGTTTTAATTATATACATATATTATATTTATTTATATGTGTATGTATATATTTGTCCAAATGAAAAGTTAGGTGTAACAATTAGTTTGATTTCGTCGGGACAGCTTAGCCTGATTAAAGAATAAAGAATGTCATGCAATGAGGTGAATACAGTTTGGATGGTTTTTATTTACCCGAGTCGTGCACGAACAATTTTTGATTATGCGTGAAATAAAGTAGATGTCAAAAGTAAACGAAATGAACTAGGCCGGATCGAGAATCCTAATTCTATCATTGCAACTCTCTTCTACAAAGAGGTGGATTTTCTTTTCTTTTCTTTTATGTTCTTTTTTTTTTTTTTCCTTTACTTGTTCTTGACAACCTGCCTTTGTGCTTGTTAAGATTACAAACTTACAAATCTATCTTTGTCATCTTTACTTGGTATCTTATCTTCAATACAATGGTTGGAGATATATCATTAATTAACACATACTGGATGATTTCTGTAGGTTCCATTCCCCTGTTTGGAAAAATTGAGAATCTCCTGCATGCTTGACTTGAAGATTATATGGCATAACCAATTCACTGCAGATTCCTTTTGCAAACCTCAGATTATGAAAGTTGAGTTTTGTAGAAATCTTCCTGTTCAAGAAATACGTGTTGTAACAGCCACTCAATTAAAAGAATTGCATCTGGAGCATCTTCCAAAACTGAAGCATATATGGAATAATGACCCCCAAGAAATTTTCAGCTTGCAAAATCCACTTGAGAGCATGGAAAGTCCCTTTCCAGGTGTTGAGGAAGACTTTCCTGAAATTGAGAAAGTTGAATTTGACAATGATGGCCGGGTCAAGGAAATTGTTTTGAGGAACCAAAACTCGAGTGCTTCCCCCTAGGAGTGCATACTTCAGAATGGCCGTTGTTGAAAGAATTGGACCTTTTCTAATGTTTTAAGTTGAGATATTTGCTTCGTAATTTTTGAGCTTTCAAGAAACTGTTCAACAGAGACATGACTTGAGACCTCCATTTAACACCTTCTATTCTTGGGTTGAAGAGGTAAGAGGCTAATCAACTACTCTTTTGAAATATATATACAGGTTTAATTTGAACCTACCTTAGTTTTGGAAATTAATTCACAAGATAGATGGAATTACACTTTGTTTTCTAAGATTCTTTTATGAAAAAGTTTCTTTGATGAAGTCAACGGTTCTAATGATTGATGCTTTTATCTTCAATATGGTGTTTTCTATCAGGCAAAGGTTCAGAATTCTGAAGAAGACGAAGATCATTCTTATAATATGCAGCGCCTGGAATGTGGCTTTTCTATGTTTAGTTTGTGGCACTAAGGATCACGTTTCTTTCTTTGAAGTCGGTCAGAGGGACATTCATTCCCATGTTGTTGAAATAAACAGGGCTAATCTAAGGTTCCATGTTTTGATATGGCTTCTTTATTTTCTTGTATTGTGATGTATTAAAAAAAAAAAATAGAGAGTGAGAGAAGTTTGTATTTGCATGTTACATACAATTTGTTTATCGATGCCAAAAAGACAATATGACTATCTTCACGATTTCTGCATACATTCAATTTGTTTTATCGTAAGTGTAATAACCCGATATTCCTTTAGGGAGACTTATGTAATTTTAGTATGCATTGAGATTATTTATTGACTTTATTATTATTTTATATAATTTGATTTAAAGGTTTTACCTCAAATGAATTGATTAGCTTAATGGTTTAGTATGGTATAATCTTATAAATATATTATAAGTTCAAATTTTTAAAACCCTAGCCGCCATATGTAATGTTAGATAGGTATTTTTGTTTTAATGTGTTTCCAATTTTATCTCAAAATATAACCTAGCATTTAAAACTCCTTAAATTGCTCATTTTACAAAAATCTCTACTTTAACCCCACGTTTATATCTCTATATCTTTTCCTTAAATTCATAATTGCAAGACATAAGCCTATATGGAAAGAAGTTTTATTATAAACAATTTTTAATCTCTTTTTCTTAAACAAAGCATTTAATGCTCAAAAATTTCACCAAATCACTCATTATTGCATGGCATAGTTAATGGGTAAATTTTGGATTTCAAAATCAATTCCACCAAACCACTAGACCCCGCCGTGGGTCTGGTGACCCACGCTGGGTCACATCATGACTCGCGTTGGATCACGTCGTAACCCGCGTTGGGTCACGCCGTGGGTCACGGCTGACCCACTGACCCAACGTGGGTCACTTTTTTTTAAAAAAAAAAAAAAAAAAAAAAATTGAAATTGAAAAATATTAAGGTATTTAGGTACATTAAACAACCCTTCGGTTAGGATTAACGAAAAAATCCTAACGGATGAAGAAATTGCAAAAAATTAAAACTTGAATACACTTAAATTGGAAGGTTTTGAAGTCACTGACCCCAATGTGGGCACCTTTTTTAAAAAAAAAAATAAAAATTGAAAATATAAGGGTAGTTACGTATTTAACACCAAGTTTAGGATTTACGAAAAACTAACAAGGGAGGAGATTGTAAAATTAAAAACTTGAAACATTAAATTGAGAGGTTTTGAATTTTGATAGGTGAATGCAAAAGTGGTGGACAACTTCAGGGGAGTTTACGTGAAGTTTCTCCAAAAAAATTATTTTGGCCCTAAAATTTTTTTTCCTCCCAAATTTGGGGGGGGGGGAATCGCTCCTCCCTTTTTTTTTTTTTTTTTTCCTTTGAACTTTGCTAAATATACGTTTCCTGATACTGAGGTC
>FXXK01002046.1:0-35259 GCA_900184695.1 Betula pendula
ATTTGAAATCCTTTAAATCCCTTAAAAAAATCCCCATCAATTCCCTTAAAAAACTAAAGGGATTTAAGTTCTTTCCCATCCTTTCATTGCCGAGGGATTTATTGAGTCAAACCCACCATTTTGAGGGATTTTTTCAAAGAAGGGTTTTGAATCCGGTGGCTTGAAACCCTCCTTTTAGGAAACATAATTTCTCTCCCAAAAAAACATCGAGTTGCAAAGAAATTCTTTCAAAATTTGATTCTGGGTTGCGAGCCGGGTTTCGCTCGAGGCTTTTAAATTGTAAGAAATCGCCGCAAGCCATTGTATTGTTGGCAGCTTCGCTCGAAGGCAAGTTGGAAGATTTATCGCTCGGCCATGTTGGTTGATTTGAATGTCGCTCGAGCAAAATTTGATTATAAGCTCGAGCCCAAGCTTGAAAGTTCATTTCTAGCATATGTTTGAAGGAAAATTCCGTTTGATGTAGACAGGCAACAAACCATTTTTCCAAACCAAAAGGTCCTGGGAAAGCATAAAAAAAAACTTAACATAAAAAACATGACAAAAAAAAGTATATTACAAGAGATTTGCTAAAGGTCTAAAAAACAAAATCTGCGAGTTAAGGGGTTGAATTGCTAAACATTCAAGGCTTATTTTCAAACACCAACTTACAAAAATTACATTTTTGGTAAGGTCCCTTAAGGCAAAAAAAAACAAAAGCGGGTAAAATAAAATAAAAAAACAAATATTAAAACAAAATATCTACCTTCTTTTGTTCGTAGAAACACGGTTGCATTTGGGGGGCATTATTTGCAACAAAAGCTTAAAACCCCTATGCATTCCCTAGTTGACGGTTGAAAAGTCTCGTTTGGGTTTAAAACAAGGGAATTGTGTGAACACCAAACAAACAATTCATGTAAGAAAATTCTCATGTTTTTAAAAAGAAATGAGTGTCACAAAAATAATGATTTATCATTAATGGAGCAAAGGCTTTAAATAAAAAAAGATAAAAACACATCTTTCAATTATTTTTTCCTAGGATTTTTTTCCAGAGTTCCCCCAATCTTACCATAAAACTTGAGGGGGAATCAAAAGTTCAATTTTTTGTGTAAGTGAAACTTAAACACATAAACTTATGAGGTTCAATAAAAATGCAAGTGTGAAATTGAATTAAATAAACCTCAAAAAAGTTCACTTAAGATTCTTCATCAAGATAGAAAACCAAACAAAAAAGGCATAGGCAAAGTTTTCCTCTTTTTTTTTTTTTTTTTTTTTTTTATTCATTATTTTTAAAAACTGGCTTGTGCAATGGTTAGCTTCCTCAAAGCCCTAATTTGGACCCAATTGATCGAGCTTAAGCCATTGACTTTTTCCTTTAAAACCAGATGGTTTTAGGCACTAAGTTTGTTGAAACTCTTCAGGGAGGCTTATAACAACCGAGTCAAAAAACCAAAGGCTACCGAAAACTTAGCCAAAAGATTAATATTTTTACCTTTTTGTTTGGGCAGGCTGCCCAATGCAAATTGCTTAGCTCCCTTAAAAGTCCTTAAAATTGGACATTTTTATCGGAGGTGGTTTTAGGCCAATGCCCCAAAAACCAGGCTTAGGGGCATTTTAGATGTAAAAAAACATCCCTAAAAGGTGCTTTACTAAAACTTCCAGTTTTCCAAAAAGGCTACGGAAAGCCAAACAAGCCAAACAATCATTATTATTATTTATTTTATTTTTTTCCACAATCCGTTTTTGCCAAGGTTGTTTCACAAACAAATAACAAAATTTCCTTCAAAAAAACAATTGAAAAAACACACCACAAAATTTGGTTTTCCCGCATGTTCGATACCTACCAAAATTATGTTGGTTAATGTTTAATCATGACAATCAAAATTAACCCCACCAGTGATTTTTTACCCTCATTAAAGTCAAAATACGGAATGAGGGAACTCTTTAGTTTCTAGGCCCATTATTGATCATTTTGTGTTTCAACAATTTTTAAAACTTGCCAATGAAAAAATTGCAAATCACCAATTTAAGTTTCAAACACAATTTCTTAGGGAATAAACGGTGATAATTGTGTTCAAAGTTTTTTCCCTTTAACCCCCAACTTTAAAATCCCCACCCACATTGTTCCCCAATGTGTAAAAAAAAAAGATACAAAAAAAACCGAGGAAGGAAAAAACTTGAGTCGGGACCAAGATTTTGTGGCGTTAAGCATACCCCAAAAACTTGAAAGGGAAAAAGAAACACCTGTCTGAGAAAAAAAAAAACAATAAAAAACAAAAAACTTTTATAAAAACAAAAAGGAATAAATGGCCAAGCTTTCAAAAAACAAATAGAGATTTTTTTTTTTTTTTTTTTTTTTTTTTAATTCACACTATCAGTCACCAACCTTCAAAGGTATGACATTTACTTGAGACCCTTTTTAAAAAAATCATTTTTTCAACACGGAACCAATGAAGTTAAAAACGGGTCTCTTAAAGGGGTCCTTAAGCCCAAAAGATGGCAAGGAAAGTGAGGTTCATCCCACGATTTTCAAATTTTCAATCAGTGGTTCTTAGGCGAAAAAACTTTCATTTCATTTCTTTCCTTTGCGGGTTGCGGGAAAATTTAGGCCTTGAAACAACAATTTAAGCCTTGCATTCATATTCCCAAAATGTAATGTTCATTACCCCCGTCCTACAATTAATGCATGCCATTAGCCCGGTAGGCTAAGAAAGTTTACGTCCGAGGATAAACAGGAATGGATTTTCTGGGACTCGGGGGACAGGTTCTTGGTGTTAGAACTAAAAGTCTACTGGAAAGTAGGAAACTTGTCCACCTTTATGATAACATCCTCAACAACTGCCACGTGGTCGCCTGATTTAGAGCTCGATCAGCGAGTTTGCAAGGCACCGGACGTGTGGTTTTAATTCTCCTAAGCGCCAACTGTAATACACAGGTAAGGCTAGCAAGTTGACACTCTGCTCCTAAGTCTAATAGGCTTTCTCACCGTTATGTGCTCGATTAATACCATGAAATTGTGGGGGCACCAGGATCTTGTATTTTGTGAGGGGAATGTTATTGTGGAGAATGGAGCTTACCTGCTCCGGTCCGAGAATGACTTTCTTAGGACAATGGCTCTTGATCTTTGCGCTTCTGGAGTCGCACAAGTCCTTAAGAAATTTTTGCCGGATATGAGGGGATTTGGTCTAATAGCATCCAGGAGAGGTGATATTAATTTATCAGTTGTTTTGAAGACTCATCATGGTCTTGGGATCTTCTCTCCATGTTACCCAACTGTGAAGGACTCTCTAAGACGGTTGGGAAATGGGCTCTAGGGCCTCATAGGCTGTCTCAAGAGTGGCCCGGTGACTGAATTCCGCGGACTCTAATGGCTCGCCTTCCAGGCCTTTTGATAGTTTGGATTGGTGGGAGCTCATTTTTTCGGACCGCATTCTCCTCGCTAACCTTATTGTCAATTGTTCTCCCACTCCGGTAGAGTGGGTGACGGGCTTGCTGCTCATGGAGTGGCTGCCATGTTTTCACATTAGTGTACTGCAAACTGGTCCCTTGGGGGTTGGCCACTGTTGGACTTGGAAGTTACCCTTCTCTTCTCTTGATATAAGAGTATTGCTATGCTGGCCCAACTTTGGCTTTCTAGGCTTTTGCAATTGATTGAGGAGGTGGGAATTAAGCAAGTGAGTTTGGTTTGCCTCAAGATGTGCTTAGAGCGGGACAGCACCTTCATCCTCAAAGGCAGCAGTTCCTAAGGAGGACGTTGGGGAGCTGACTGGTTACTGCTGTTGGGGAGGTCGGTAATTGGATGAAAAATTGTTGGAATGCTGATAGGTCTGATTGTGCATTCCATAAGACTGTGGAGCAGAATTTCCAATACCTTGGACTCTCCCTGAGGAGTTAGAATTATCTCTCCATCCAGGGTTGTAAGAATTGGAGTATTGATCATTCCCTGGTCTGGAGAAGGCCGCATTCACTTGCTCGTTAGTCATGTCAGAAAATTGTCCAACTGTAGGACAATCTCTTGCATTGTGCATCGGGCTTGAGCAAAATGAGCATGGCTCATGTGGAGCAGATGTGTGAGAATTAGTTGGAGCAAAACCAGCTGCCATGAGCTGATCTAATTTCCTTGATAATGCATCCACCTTGGTGGTTACATCTAAAGGTTTGCTCAATTCAAAAAGACCTTCGGTCCTTTGAGCTTTTGGAGCAATGGCTCGACGATTAGATGATGCATGATGCAAAGAGTTTTCGCCTAAATTTTCAAAAAGGGTCCATGCATCGTTCTCACTTTTCATCATGAAAGTGCCTCCACATGAGGCATCAACCATTTGTCTATGTGGCTCAGTCAAACCATCATAGAAACATTGAACAAGCTGCCACTTCGGGACAGCATGGTGTGGACACTTTCGCAAAAGGTCCTTCATCCTTTCCCATGTTTCAAAGAAAGGTTCTCCCTCAGATTGCGAAAAACCAGTGATGGCTTTCCGAATTTGATTGGTTTTCCCCATGGGGAAGTACTTTTTAAGGAACGCTTGCTGGATTTGCGCCCAAGAAGTAATGGAGTTTGGTTCCAAGGAGTTCAACCAATACTTGGCCTTATCCTTGAGGGAGAATGGAAATAGACGCATTTTTAAAGCATCCTCGGAAAAGTTCTGCAACTTAATGGTAGTGCAGATTTCCAGGAATTCGTCGAGGTGCTTATATGGGTCTTCATTACTAAGTCCATAGAATGATGGGAGCATTTGAATGATGCTGGACTTGAGTTCATAATGAGCTGCCGTGACGTTCGGCAGCTGAAGGCATGAGGGTGAAGTGTAAGTTGAGGGAACATAATGATCCCTCAACAGAACAGCTCTTGGTTCCTCTTCAGCCATTGGGTCAATCCGCTCTCTTAGATTCGAGTCCCTTTCGGTTCTACGATTTCTAAGAGTGCGCTCTAAGTCTAGGTCGTAATTCAAAAGTGGTAATGATAAAGACCGACGACCATGCATACGCTACTGGCTAAAATTAAAAATGTGTACAGAGGATATATACAAATAAAAACAGAAAAACAAAATTTTAGAAGTTACTGTTTCTGCAATGCAGTAGCTCCTGTGCTGCTGTCTGGGGGCAAGTCGCTCGAGCCAAGTTGAATTTTCGCTCGAGCCAACAACTTCGCTCGAGCTATATTGAGTTTTCGCTCGAGCCAATTATGCAGAACCTGAAATAGACAGCACTGCAAACAGAAAATCAGATTATGCACAAGATGATTTATAAACAGAATATGCACGGAATTAAAGTAGATTCAATCCCAAATACTTAATAAACAACCGTTAAACAGTCCCCGGCAACGGCGCCAAAAATTGATGTGGATTTTACGGATCAATAATAAAAAGACCACTCGCAATAGGACGAATCCTTATAGGATAGGGCTATGTGGAGGGTGTCGAACCTCAAGGATTGTTTCTTTGACCGGATGCTTATCAAATACTCAGAATTAATTCTAATCTAACTCAGAAAAATATTTGATTGTTTTGAAAACTAAATTAAAGCTTAAACACGTAATGAAATATAAGGAAAGAAACATAGGAATATGACTTCACCACAAACCTCATACCAATGGCAGATTGTATTCATATGGGATTCTCACTACGTGTGTGATATGATGTGCATAATGGGTGTCAACCATATGACAACATCGACAATAAACACTTTAATTAGAAGGTGATGATAACCCATCTTCGGGTGGCACGAATCGTCAACCTAAACTCTAGTTGTGGTACGATCCGTCTTCCCTAGTATGGCCTATAAAACCTTCTACATGAGCATACACATTATCAAGAAATGAGTATAACCCATCTTCGGTTGGCATGATCCGTCTACCTACGTTACACTAATCTAAGATGTAGTACGCGATTCATCTTCCTAGGCATGGCCTATCTAAATCCCTTGATTTCTATGTCAAAACGTACCATTGCATAGCTATCATTCCTATAATTCACAGAAAATTAGAAATGTTGATTTCATTCAAGACAAAATAAACTTCTTATAGACAAGATAGAATTTTCATCAAGAACAAGTATGAGCATTGAATCGATTACAAATGTTTTGTAAAACTCTAAGCCTATTGCAATCATCACTCATATATTGAAATTCCCAAAATAAAATACAATCAAACCATGGATTTGGAAAGGGCTACATCAATTCCTATGAATAAGAAATTAGCATACTCATGGAGATATTGGAATTCTCTATTGCATTAGAGAAATCCATTCCTTGAATTTTGTGAGCTGCTGGTCGTTCCTTTGATGAACTTAGAACCCTAATTCGTGCTTGATCTCAGAAGAATCGACCTTTTGGATGAGAGGTTCAGCCCTCTATTTGAATCCACCTTCAATCCCTAAAAATCACCATCCAATCCCTTAAACTAAGGGATTTTAGTCTTCCAAATCCCTCATTGCGAGATATGGAGTCAAAACCACCATTTGAGGGATTTCAGAGGTGAATCCGTGCTTGACCCCATCTTTAGGAACATATCTCTCCCCAAATCGAGTGCAGATCTCAAATCTGATTCTGGTGCGACCGGGTTCGCTCGAGCTAAATGTAGAGATCGCTCGAGCCATGTATGTGCAGCTTCGCTCGAGCTAAGTGAAGATATCGCTCGAGCCATGTTGGTGATGATGTCGCTCGAGCCAAATTGTGATATAGCTCGAGCCAAGCTTGAGTTCATCAGCATATGTTGAGGAAATCCGTGATGTAGAGTGCACATTCACCATAAGTCCTGAAAGCACTAACTAACATAAAAACATGACAAAAAGTTATATTACAAGATGCCTAAGGTCTAACAAATGCGAGTTAAGGGGCTTGAATGCATAACATTCAAGGCTTATCAAGGCCTTAAAAGTTGTTTTTATAAAAGGAAACATCATTGCATTATTACTATTTAAAGCCTTACAGGTTGATATAACACGTCTTAAGTGGCTTACAATGTCAACCACTTAAAAAAAAAAAAAAATCTACATACTCCTTTTCAAACTATCATCCAATTGACAATATCCCCTTAAACTTTTAATTCGCCGTGCGCGCGTCAAGAGGTTGTTCCAATGAAAAGTTTGAGGAGATACTGTCAATTGAGTAGTAGTTTAAAGAGAGTATGTGGACTTTACCAAAAAAAAAAAGTGTAAGCCACTTAAAACACATCATATCAGTCGGTGTGATATAGGTGTAATAAATGGGGGTGAAGTGTGAAGTGTAGCATTACTCCAGCTTTATCGCATGGACAAGAATCTTCTCTACTTCATTTAAAATTGATAGTATCTGATTTATTGTTATGATTTAAAGTTAGTGTATATAACGATATACATATGATTAGATACCCACAACTGATAAATGAAAATAAATGAAAATTATATTAATAGTAAACTCTAATTAAAACAAAAAAACAAACCATGAGATAAACTTTTGTCCGATTACAATTCTCAATAGTCGCTCTTGCTTCACGACTACTTGCCTCATTCTAGTGCTACTACTAACACGATAATTAAGAACATGCTAAACTAACGTACTGAATAAGTAATTAAATGCAATACAAATGATAAAGAAAATAGGGATAATGATAAAGATGAGTAATATTGGGAGACTTGGCTCATACATTCCTGGTGTTGCACGATGTCTTGAGCTGTTTGTTTCCTCCTTCTCTTCTATCTTACCTGTTGCCACCTTAGACTCCTCTACAGCCATGTAATGTCTACGTGGAACTTTATTTTCCATGTAGACAAATGCTCTCTTTTCATATTCTCTTATTTTGAAAAGAAAAATGCTACAATATCTACTCTCATCATTTTTTCATCATCTTATTTCTTAAAATCACAATTGGATCGGTGGGTTCATGTAAGTCCTATGTGTGAAACCCACAAATCTAATGGTCATTATGAGAATTGAGATGATAAAAGAAGGATGAGAGCTGTAGCATTCCTCTTTTGAAAATAACGGCCGGATATATGTAGGATTCACACGTGAGCATTTTCTCTCAAATTCTCCTATCCTTCTCATGTCATCTTAGTTTGAAAATTAATCATTGGATCTGTAAGACCCATACGTAGGTGTACAGCTGTGCAAAAAAAGGTCTTCATGCCTTTTGTGATGTCTATGGAGAGAAATGAATGACATAATTTTTTAGGACTATGACAAAACTTTAGAAGTGCTTAAGTTGTTATTGTTTTATACTTTGTATTTATGGACAACATCTTTTGTTTTTCCTTTAATAATTAGCTATCATGACTTTTTATTCTTTTTTATTTATATATATATATACCATGATTACTTATACCAAAAAAGAAAAAAAAAAAGAGTTTTTAGTTTTTTTCATATAGAATTTTAGAATTACTTTTTTGAATTAAATACTTTTTTAGTATTTGTGGTTTAACAATTTTATTTTTGTCCACGTAGGTTTCAATTCATATCATAGATAGTACATCGCTTAAGGCTAAAAACGGAGATTGCCAGTCTCTCCATTTATGAATTAACAAAAATTCACGCCAAACCCATAAGAAACTGCCACGAGGCTATATTCCACATTATTATTTTTTTTCAAAAACTAAAAAAAAAAACTAAAAAAAAAAAAAATTTTAAAAAAAAACTAAAAGAAAAAAAAGAAAAAAAAAGAAAACCACAGCCAAAGAGTCGGCGCTTATAATTTTGTTTGGAGTGTTAGTCCAATAAGGTGGTTTGGCCACCTCGATATAGCCAGTTTAGAGATGGTTTACCATGGGGGTTATGGGTAGCTAGAACCACCCTCAAGATGGTTTGGCCACCGCAAGACTGGACCATCGGGAATGACTAAAACTACCCCATTTTGGTCAAAAGGGTGGTTGGAGCCACCCCTTACTTAAAATAATAATAATAATAATAATAATAATTGTTAGAACAGTTTCCAACTCCGACTGCGCGTGGACTTGAAAACAGAGAAAAAGTTAGACACAAGAGTTTGCCGGGGGTTCTGACGGGTGATAGCTCTGATGCCTAAGTCAGTATTTATCTTGGAGAGTTTCTCTAAGAAAAGACTTAGAATGTTTGTTAGGGTTTTTGTTACATACCTGGTGCCGAACCTTTCCCCTCTTCTTATATAGTGGTGGACCTCCCGAGGCTCATTTAATGAGCCTCTCCGGTGGGCCCCCAAGTTTCCCATTGTCTTCTATGCCCATACAGGTCATTAATGATTCTTCCACGTGTCGCATATACACTGGTCCACGATACTTAGGTTTTTGTCCGTTTGTCACGTCAATTATGTCCTGAAAGGCAGGTGAACCTTGGAAACATGCGGGAGTCGCAATCAAGGCTGGCTGCCTTAAATGTTAACCATAATGGGCCTTATCCTTTCTTCATCAAGGATCATTACATCCTTTATCTAGAAGCCGAACCTCGAGGGATGGAAGAACCCTCAATGCTTTAACCGACCCTTATGGCGAAGGTCAGTAGATATATAGGTTTGGGCTCCCTACATACGGGCCGTCCAAAAAGGGGATATGGGCCTGCATCGTCATTCAGGCCCAATCCCTAACAATAATAATTTTTTAAATTTTTTTTTAATCTTTTAGTTTTTTTTTTTAAAAAAAAATTCTAAAAAGGCATACGGCTATGTAATAGTTTTTGATTGGTTTGAGATACATGTTTGTTAATTTCATGGATGGATGAATCATCTCTATTTTTTAGCCTTAAACGATGTATTATTTATCATATGAAATAAAACTAAAGTGAAAAAAAAAATAATAAAATAAAATCGTTAAACCATGCACTCTAATATTTTATTAAGAGTATTTTGTAGTTAGGAAGAGGTTGCAAATTTTGTATAGTTTTTAGAGAAATTTCGTTTACCCTTCCCTTAATTTTAGTACCAGCAAAAAAGGGGCATGTCCACTCCCGTATATATAGCAGAGGCACGGTCGTGAAAACGTGCAGTTATACTACTGGTAGTCGCACACGGACTTGATTCACTCGCGCTTTTGTTACTGTATTTCGAGGGATTTTTTTTCACGTCAAGCGCCATGGAGGGCTCCTCGTCCTCGCAGCCGTCCGATTCGAGTCATCTAACGGCTTCTGGCGCTTCCAAGTTCCTCGCCGACCTTCCCTCCCGGGGCCTCTTCTCCTCCACCGTCATCTCCTCAAACCCGGTGATCTCTTTGTCTCCTTAAACCCGTCGATTTTCTCGAAGTTTCTGTTTGGTTGAAGAGAAAACAAATTGAGGGAAAATTTAAGAAATTATAGTGTTTGTAGTTTGGGACCCGTGGAAGTAAAAACAAAAAAGGAAAAAAAAGAAAAAGAAATTGTCGCTCAACTGATAGTGAAGCAAGTATTTGAGTTGGATGTGGATGTTCCATGCTCATGTTTGCATTTTGTGAATCTAAAATCTGTAAATCTTGTTACATTTATGCTTTCTCGGGAACCAAACAGGCGGTTTAGGGTTCAATGTTGATTTATGCACGTATATATGTATTTGTATTGACAGTGATTATGCTGTTTGATGATTCTATTGGAGACGTGATTTATGGAAGTGGTTTTTCTATATATATAAAATGTTGGCGTTTATTGTTTTGCAAATTCGATGGTTAGATGGGATATGAAATCACTGGAGTAATTATGGGAGAAAGGGTTTAGTTTTGGGTATGGTTTGTGAAGTAAACATCTTTAGTACGCCTGAAAAACACTTTGTTTCATGTGTTTTTGTGCGTAGTATGAGAATGAATACATATTGCTTTGAGGCTGTAGATTAATGTTGACTATTATTCTTGGTTATTGATTTAGGTTAGAATTGTTTGAAAATTGAATTGGATTCAAATTTTATATTAGTAAATTCATAAAATAAACATTAAGCTCTGCTTCCATTTCTGTTAGTATGATTTTTTTTTTTCTTTCCATACTATAAAGAGGATGGCATCTGTTGGATCTGGTTTTTTGATGAATCGGGAGACATTTAATGTAGGCTTCTTGATGAATTAGAGAAGGTTATCTTCTCTCATTCATTTTTGAGCTGGCAACAAGAACCTGAAGCAGTTTAATCTTTGGATCTAAGGAGGTCATGATTATTTGCGGTTTTTGGAGTTATAGAGAATTGGTGTTTTGGCTTCCAATCTAATGTGATACAATTGCATTTTAGCAATTTGCTCCAAGGACAATGTTGGCAGCCACTTGTAGTATTCTTTGAGGTCCTAAAGCCAATTAGTTGCTATTTTTGTTCTTTTATTGGTTTATTATTGAAGGATTTAATGCTTGCACCTCAGTCAAGAAAGGTGTGTACATGGGATTTTTTTCTCCCTGCGCATCCTTATTTGCTGAGATGCGTTTGGATACAGTTGATCACTGTACAGTCACTTTCCCAGTATGGCTGTATGACTATGCTTTCAAGAAGTCAGGGATTAGTTGGTTGTCCCCTACGACTTTTATGCTTTATTTATTTTGGTTTTTTGGATTTGGTACTTGTAAGCACATGTTGGTCTTTTGTTGTTCTATTTCCAGCTTTGTAAGTTCTTATGGATAAGAAAGATGGATACGTCAACACCCAGATGTCAAAATACAAGTACAGTTTAGAGTTTGCTATGGATACCATAAAAGTTGGAAAGTAACCTTTTAGAATCCTTTCTTTCAAAGAATATAAACTTTAGTAATAAAAGAAGGGGAAAAAAAAAAGGAGGGAAGGGTCAACACCATGCACTCATGAGAAACAAGTAACTTTGCAAATAGACATTCGTCCTTTCATTACCTTGAATGCTGAAGCCCAGGATTTTAATGACTTAAGAATCAGCTTCTCACATTTTTTTAGCGGACACTGTGTAATCAGTATATATCTATTGAGCTCCTTCCAAAGCACTACTCCCAAGTTGCTTCTGGAATTTGCAAACTTCTCAATTTGACCCACCCACCCACCCACGTAAAAAGCATGATTAATTCGCCCTTCCAATCAGTTCATCTTGAAGACTGGCCAAATCTGTATCTAGAAGGAAAGGAAAAAGAAGGGGGGGGGGGGGGGGGTTAAGAAGAGAGAGAGAGTGGATAGAAGGGGCTGCAGTCATTTCCAAGGCCTTTGATATAATGACACTTGCCTAAAGAGATTGCTGTGGTTTTTCAAGGTGTACTTAGACGTGGACCTGGTGTTGCTTATATGGGATTTTCTAATAGAATTAAATATTAGGAATATATTGTAAATCAGGTCTGGTCGATGTGCTGGGGGAAGATACCAGCTTGTTTTGTCCAATCACCAAAAGAAGTTGGTGCTTTCCATTTTGATAGAGTTCTGTTAAGGTGGCCGCATGAGTTGCCTATAATGCCTCATTGCATAGGCAACCAAGCCACTGCCAGTGACAATAGTTTACCGTTCTATTTTAATGAATGAGTTCTTTTATAAGTACATGAAGTGGTCTTGCCTTGGAGAGGTTCTCAATCATAAAATAAAAAAATAAAAAATAAAAATAAAAAAGGATCACTCTATCCTTTTTTGTTTTTATAAGTAATAGTAACGTATCGTATAAATAAAGTGTAGAGGAGCACAACCCTAGTACACAGGAACTATACAAAGAGAAACCAATAATTTTTAAAAAAAGAATGACAGAAACTCCAAAAATCTACAAAACTAACAAAAAGAAGACTGTGATGGGCAACCATCCAACTGTATAAAGTGTAAAGCACAAACTTTCGCAACTCCGCCCCCGATAGCTCAATATCTTCAAAAGTCCGAGCATTCCTCTCCCACCACAAACACCACCAAAGGCACGAAAGAACCAATTTCCAAACTTCCCTCATAGGCCATATCCAACCTGACCCCACCAACTATTCAAAACTTCACTCTATCCTTATTTGTTGTATCTAGCTTCTTTTTCTAAGGTGATGTTTAGTAGAAAAGCAGAACTAGATCAAGCTTTTTTGTCAAGTAAACTTCTCCCATGCAATGTGTTTTTGTTTTTGTGGAGTTTTTGCATAATGCTAAAAGAAACAAATTTGAAAACTAGTGTGTTATATGGTATTTTTCAGCAAATATTCATGCCTTTTTCATTTCTAACTTTTTGTTCTTTTGGTATATGGTTCTTTTGTCTGCAGAGTTGGTCTTAATTCCTCATTCATGCATCCCTACATGTATTTACCTTTTAAATTCATTAGATTCTTGTTTCAGGAGCATTGACCTTTGTTCACATATTAAAAACTTGTGCAGGGCGGGATGCGAGTTTATATTTGTGACCATGACACATCACCTCCAGGTCTCTTATTCCTTCAATTTGTTTTCTACACATTGCACTTCACATTTGGCATTGGATTCATGTTTTCTTACCCATTTCTTTTTTTCATCATATTTGTTGGACGTTTCCCTCTTAAGGCAAGTGTATCAATATAATTGAACAAAATGAAAGAAATAGAAATAATATATGCTGAAGTTATGTTATGGTCCTCTTGATTTAGTTTGTGTTGTCTTCACCCACTATTTACATATCAACATCTAGACTTCATGAAAGAGATGGTGTCCATTGAATTTCATATAGTTTTACTTCTTTTTGAGATAGATCTTAATATAATGTGGAAGTTCTGACTCTCTTTCTTGTACACCCAGAGGGCCAACAGATTAAAACGAACCAACAGAACATATTGATTAGATCACTCATGCTTTGTATAATGTGGAAGTTCTGACTCTCTTTCTTGTACATCCAGAGGGCCAACAGATAAAAACGAACCAACAGAACATATTGATTAGATCACTCATGCTTAGGAAACAGAAGGGTGATTCTAGTTCGAAGGATGTGAAGGGTGTAGCTGCAAGTGAGAGTTCTAGAAAGAGGTATTTCTACCATCTCTTGTAGATGAATAATGTTTAACCTGTCTTAATAAGATTTACTTGAGTGTGTGTGCTTCTTATTAAATTTTTGTATTTCTGCCCTGAGGGTTTTGATTATACATTGCATGTCCACACTCTTTTGCCACAAAATGACATAAGCATTTAGTACAGATTAACAATGAGTCATCAACTTGTGAACTACCTTTTTCATATGTGTCCGGCTACTGGTGTGCAAATTTGATCATATTCTATCCGATTACCTTCCATTCTTTAATCATTTCAGGGTTGCTGAAAGAGCTGCAGATGGCAGGGCTTCAGCTAAGAGAGCCACTATTCAAATTAGTTCTCGACAAGGTAATCTCTGATGGTTCTTGTATAGCATTATCCATATCTTGGTGGATTTCTATCTTTAAATGCTATAGAAAATGAATGGAGCTGTTCAATATCCATCAGAACATGCAATATGCTTTAGATGTTGGCAAGTTAAATCTGTTGGACATGTTATAGACACATGCGTAACCTATTAAATTAATGATCTCATTTTTTATTTTTGTCATAAATTTTATCACCTTTGAACATGCAGAAGGATCGAACAGTCAAGCATCTAATAGGGACTTCCACAGCTTCACGGTGGAGAGGCTTCGTGCCCTTTTGAAGGCAAGAGGTCTTTCCCTTAAAGGAAAGAAGGCAAGTATCAAGACAATTTGATCTGCGTCCAGCTTATTTATACTGTCCAAATTTCCCTTCTCTTTCTGCTTCTACCTTTATTGATGCATGAAATCACATGTGCAGGATGAGCTGATTGCACGCCTGAAAGGGTCAACTGGATAAGCATATGGCAGGAAGGAGAGAAGGGATGGGAGTGGGAGGGAACAAATCTTCCCTCCATATCGACACTTCAGGAGCAAGTAGGTTAATGTTCTTTTTGATGTAATATAGGATTAGCAAATGATGGAACTAGAAGGAAAACTTGTGGTGTTGCGTTTTGTTTGATCGGGTTATTTTAAGAGTATTTTGTGCTTTGTGCCAAATGTTTTTGTATAAACTGCCATCCATGTGCATCTTCACAAAAAATTTCAAAATACATAGAGATCTTATCTAGACAATTAAACAAAGTGAACAGAGTGCGATGTTGCTCATGTTTGAAGGGCAAATCACTTCTGCCTAACTTGCCTACAACAATCTTCTAGTACCCTTGGTTAAAGCATTTTTCAAGGTTCTTTATTGTCAAGTCAAGCATCTAAAGAAAGAGAAGCAGCATCACTCCTAGTCTTTACCATGGTAATGATCCCTAGTCGTATATACGTCTTTGGGTTAATTCCAGCAATGTTTGGTTTTGGATCCTTAATTTCTCATATGAGGGTAAAAGCTTGATTGGAGTTGGTTTTGGAAGACCTGCGGTCCTCATCAAGTCCGGCACTTGATTTTGTCGTTATGCTGTAGCTGCCAAACCAAAAGTACTGTCATGTGTGTGCGTGTTTTGATTTTTGATGGTTTTAGCGAGAATTATAGACTGAGAATTGCTTTCTTTTGCAGAATAGAGAAATTTGCTAGCCATGTAGTTGGAGGTTGCGACAGTGTTAAAGTCTTTCAAAGAGAATTTAAGTTTGTTACTAAATATGTTTCTTCAGTTCTTTACTTGATTAATTCAGTGTCAAATAGACGCTGGACTCTCATTTTTCCCCTTGGTATGGATTGGGCAACTTCAGTTCATGGGCACCTAGTTTGTCTTTAAACCAAACAAGAAGTTTAGTTTTCGTGTTGAAACTGAGAAATAATACACTAATATAAATGGATAGTTTTCTTTTCAAATTGAGTTTGAGGAATTATTCCAGTGCAATTTATTAAACTGGCATTTGTGCTCAGAGCATGTGAGAATTACATGCATTGATTACATATGTCAATTTAATATACTGGATTGGAAAAATTCACTTCAAACATAATTGGAGGAAAACTGTCCTTGATAAATTGCATTTGCGGGGACTAAAAAGGATATGAGAGAGAGAGAGGCCTGAAACACAATTTTTTAGAGCCCAATTGGTTAGGTTTTGGACTAAAATATTAGAGCATCTCTAGCAATACCGTGTAAAATTCTTAATAAAAAAGTACAACTTTATTTTAGCTACTATTTTCACACAAATTTCAACAAATTCTCTATTCTTTTATCTATTTTCTTTAAAATATTATTTTCATTCTTTTATTCTTTTATTTATTTATTTATTATTATTATATCTCACTCTTTCTTCCTCCAACACTCTTTCAATCACCATTTTCTTCACCTTCTTCCTCAAGTCCAATGCCACCCCGAAGCTCACCAAACTACTCTCTCTCTCTCCACCTGTCATCCTCCTCCTCCACCCTTTTCACCACCTCCTCCAGCCGCTGAGCCATGTCTCAAACTCCAACCCTCCATCACAAAACAGCAATCCCAGAACTAAAACCAATTTGATGCTATGGCATGAGAACCAATTCGAAATACTGCCAAAACCCCAAACAACAATATCAACTTAACACTTCAACCTGTTTGGCCAGCTCCACAACCTGCAGATAGAGAAAATCACGGCCTCCCTTCCCTTCCCTTCAACCATTTTCAGCCACCTCAAGGACGCCAAAAATCACCTCGACCAACACCCATTCGGTGAAGCTTAAAGCCAACAATTTTTGTTTTGTTTTTTTTTTTTTGAAAAAGAAACCAACCCTGAAATTTCACAAAAAAATCTGACTCTTCCAATAAACCACCCATTCGGCTATACACCAAAACTTCAACACTCAGCCTGAATCCATTTGGCCAAGACAGAAAAGGAAACCTAAAAAATTCAACTCCAAACCGGTATTCCACCAAATTTCAACAACAAAAATTCTCCAATTTTTGGCAACCCTCCAAATTCAACCCAAGGAAGATAAAAAACCAAAACTCTCTAATAAAACAAACACCCTATTGGTTGCTCAACGAAAAACAGAGGAAAAATAGCTTCTTCTTTTTTTTTTTGGTCACGGGTGCATTAGTATTGGATGGAAATGGTAAGAGGTAGAGGAGTATTCCTTAGTTGCAGAGAGATTATCAAGGAAGAAGGAAAGTATGGGAAGAAGCGTGGACTAAAGGTCACGTGTCTGACAAAGTTCATGAGGATCAAAGCACACGTGGTGTTAAATGTGTGAAGCTTAGATTTGTGGAAGCCAGCTGTTATACATTGTAATTTCTAGGAGCGTGCCGCGTGCGTCATAGTAGAACGTGCGTGTAAATAATGTAGGGGAACAGTGGTGTTTTGCAATGTAACTGTAATGGGCTTTGGGTAGTCTGTTGTAACAAAAAATGAGTTAGTTTCTTGTATTTCTTGTAACCATTGGGTATAAGTAAAGCCCAAGTAGGAAAGAGTAGGTATCAAAGAACACTCTTGAATCCATTAATGGAGGTTTGGCACCTCGAACAAGCCTACTATGTAATTCCATTCATTTCGGTAAATCCACATCTCATTCCACATTCTCTCAATTCTATCCATTCAATTACATTCATATTCTACTATAGATAATCAATCTATTACAAGTGGTCAGCCAAGAAATTTTCCTAGTGTAACTCTTGTGGTTGGGCATTATAAAGGGAATATTAGTAATGCTAATAAAGCCTTCGTACCTGTGCAGACAATTTCTTAGGCACAAATGGAAGAAAGATGGAAAAAAGGATTGTGTTATTCATGCGATTCTAATTAACGCCTTAATTTTGCGGTTTGTCTCTTAGCCTTAACCCACCAAGGCTAAAACTCAGAGATCTCTACTTCTCCAAAAGAGAATACTACGCAGCGGAAACATAAGATTTCTATAGTCATTAATAATTACAACCAGAGTATCTACTAAGAATCATTACATTGATTGAACTCATACTATACATATCATCATTATGAAAGATTCGATTAAACCTTAACATACAATCATGCCTCAAATACTAAGTCTACAACATCACTTAAAAGTACTAATTACCATGAGCAGACTTCAAAATCTTGTAAGGAGTCCTCAAGCATAAATCAAATCCATATATCACTACGCCATACAACTGCTTCTGTCTTGAGATCCATCCCAAATTCGACATCTGAAGGTAGTCCAACTATAAAACAACATATGTTTTACAGGTAAAAAAGATACAAGTATAAGTCTACAACCTAGTGAGTAATAATTTACATGTTATACAGGTTATCATTTTGTGAATTTAGTTTATAAATCACAAGCAATAATGATGTCAGTTATGGAATAAACAAGTCATGATAATGTAGTATATTTATAATACATAATAAAGCAAGAGAACATGTCATATGTCAACAATATGGTTTATCCGAGACATTAATCCCCTATTGGTAGGGTTTGCATGTTCTCGTAAAAACATCTTGTACAATATTGGTGCCCCAGATATTGCACAAACATACCGTTATATCTAGCAGTTCGACTTTGGGTAGCCCACACTAATAGCAAAGTTGTAATAGTGACTCATTCGAAGAATGTTGCGCTAGCCACAAATACAATAACCATTGGATCCAAAGAGAAATAAAAAAATAAATCATTTTAACCACAAGGTTAACTTGTAATAATAGTAAGCTCATTGCCGTTTTTTCGCACGTACTGATGTATCATATCATATGATGCAATATTAATCTTTCATCTTGTTTTACATGCATGCAATTTACAAATTCATCATTTTCATTATCTTATTAATCACCAACTCGTCAATTCCTTGACACTTCTAAGGCATTAAACTAGGCTAGAATCACTTTTAGGCCTTAAACCAATTGAAATAGGCTTTCTGCCTGTTACACGAACAATCCTACTACAGGTACAAACGTTTGTGTTACACACGAACGTTCCTCATATAGGCACCAAAGTTTGTGTCACACACGAATGTTCTTACTACAGACACAAATGCTCATGTGTCGACCAAAAGGCTGTTTTTGGTTTGTAAGCCCTCCTAAACCTCCATAGACACACCTTGAGTCCTTACAGGGTTTCTAACACAGTTTTAAACCTCAATAACATGCAGAATATAGAACTTTTAAAGTCATTAAGCCACTAATCCAACACTAAGCTAGTATTAAAACCAAAACCAACAAAAGATGCAAAATTATAAAGAAACACTAATAAATTAGTAAGAAACCTCATAACTTTACTAAAAATGAACTAAGCCAAGAAAGTTACCTCCTTGAAGAACAAGGACTAAGAGAGCTCCTTCTCTCTCCCCAAAACACTCTCTTACACTCACACTCATAGAACATTGAAAATGGGCAAATTGTGCTGAAGAAGAAGAAGGTGGGGGGTATTTATAGAAGAGTTCGTGTGGGTAAAGACTGCTGGTCATTTTGTTATCTAGGCTTACACATACGTTCGTTTACTAGTCATGAATGTTCCTGTGTACCATCTGACACACACGCTACATATGTAACCTATTGCGCTCAGTGGTGTATAGTGCTACACGACACACACAAACGTTTGGGTATAATACACAAACGTTCTTGTGTATTATTCACACCAATGTTTGTGACTGTTCGTATCAATGTTCTTGTACCAATGTTTTTGGTTGTTCACACCCAATGTTCTTAACTATTCACACCAATGTTCCTACCTATTCATACTAATGTTCTTGTGCCAAAAAATTCTAAAAGATTCAACCCTTAGCAACCCTTCAATCCTATTTACCCTAAACAAGGCTAGCCTAACCTTGATTAATTCTTTGGGGGTATTACACTCGAATTGGAGCAGGAGACATGTGTGTTCAGTTTTCAAATTGTTTCTCATTGATGGAATAGAAGAAAGTGAGGTGGGTAAGTGTGGAGATATGCCACTGGATGAGGATGATCCAGGAGAATTTTTCTTAGAAGAGTTTCCTAAAATTTCATTAAATGCTATTATGAGAACTCCCAATCCCAAGACTATGAGGATTATGGGATTTCTAAAGAATCAAATGGTGATAATTTTGATAGATTCAGGAAGTACACATAATTTCATTGATGAGAAGGTTGCTACTATCCTTGGTATTCGCTCAAGAACACATGATTCTATCAAGGTTAAAATAGCTAATGGACATGAAGTATTTAGCCCTGGAAGAAGTCAGGATTTGCAGCTAAAAATGCAGGGTTATGTTTTTAAAACCGACCTTTGCATTTTATCCTTGGGTGGTTGTGATTTGGTTCTAGGTATTCAGTGGTTGTATACTTTAGGACCAATTCAATGGGAGTCAAACTAACAATGGATTTCCATCAAGATGACAACAAATGCCTTTTACAATGATTACAACAAGGGCCTATTTTGAATTTGCAAATTCTCTAAAAGAGAAAAAAAATGAATGTTGCTCCAAGTCATTCAGAGTTCAGAGAATGTACCACGGTAGCATATTGACGAGAACTCAAGGCAAAAATAGCAAGGTTTGGGAGCTGCATTGGAAGAACTCTTAAAGAGTTATGAAGATGTGTTTCTAGAGCCAAAAGGGTTACCTCCAAAAAGATCTTATGACAATGCTATTGTCTTGAAAGAAGGAGCACAACCGTCAGTGTGTCCTTATCGATACATTTTTTTTATCAAAAGGAGGAGATTGAGAAAATTGTAAGAGTGCTATTACAGTCTGGGGTAATCAGGAACAGTCACAACCCTTTCTCTTCCCTAGTGCTATTAGTTAGGAAGGCATATGGCACTTGGCGCATGTGCGTTGATTATCGAGCTCTAAACCAAGTAATAGTAAAAGATAAATTTCCTATAGCTATAATAGATGAGTTACTAGATGAGCTTTGGGGGGCCAAATTTTTTTCCAAATTGGATTTAAGGTCTGGATATCACCAGATTCTTATGGTGGATGATGGTATTCCTAAGATAGTGTTTCACACGCACAAGGGCCATCACGAATTTCTTGTAATGTCTTTTGGTCTAACCAATGCCCTTTTACATTTCAAAGTTTAATTAATTGGGTTTTCAAACCCTAGTTGAGGAAATTCATCCTCATCTTCTATGATGATATATTGTTGTTTAGCAAGGACTTGGAGACTTATAAAACATCTCCATAAGACTTTAGACATTTTGAGACAAATTCAGCTTTTGCTAAAATGTCAAAGTGTCAGTTTGGATGTGGAGAAGTTGATTATTTGGGCCATATCATCTCTGCCCAAGGAGTTAAAGCTGATCCTAGAAAGATTTAGACTATGCTGGATTGGGCATTTCCTAAAAATCTCAAGGCATTAAGGGGTTTTTTAGGTTAACAAGGTACTACTGTAAGTTCATTAAGAACTACGGTATTATTGCGACTCTTTTAACAACTATGTTGAGAAAGAATGCATTTAAATGGGAGGACTAAACTGTGTAAGCATTTCAACAGCTCAAAACTGCAGTGACAGAAGCTCCAGTATTAGCTTTACCTAATTTTTCACATCCCTTTTTGATTGAATGCGATGCTAGTGGGATTGGGATTGGTGCTGTGTTGATGCAATTCAAACAACCTATTGCTTATTTGAACAGAGCTCTTAAGGGTAAAGCTTTACACATGTTTACTTACGAAAGGAGTTGTTTGCCTTAGTCACAGCCATTTAGAAATAGCGATCATACTTATTAGGCCAATCCTTTATTGTAAGAACATACCAACAGAGCTTAAAATTGTTGTTATAACAAAATATTGGCACACCTTTACAGCAGCAATGAATTACTAAGTTGCTGAGTTATGATTTTACGGTAGAGTACAAAAAAGGATGTGAGAATAAGGTAGTTGACGCGCTCCCTAGAAAGGAGAATCTTACTTCAAAAGTTACTTTTATCTCTTTTATCTATTCTTATAGCTATTTGGATGCAAGACTTGAAGAGTCAATATGTGTTAGATGAGGATCTAAAGAATCTTATGGCTAAGTGACTAAAGGGGAGTTGGACAGTCAAAACTATTCTCTGCACAATGACATTATGCTATATAAGAGCAAAATTTATATTGGCTCTTGCCAACAGCTTAAGGATCAGATTTTATAGTTTGTCTATAATGATCCTATTGCTGGCCATTCGGGGTATGGTAAGATATCAGTATGGATTTTGTTAAAGGATTAACCCTATCTCAGGGCCATTTAGTGATTTTGGTGGTAGTGGATCAGTTATCTAAATACAGTCATTTTGTGTTTTGGCTCATCAATTCACAGTAGCTAAAGTAGCTCAATTGTTCATCTTTCATATTTTTAAATTGAACGGGATGCCTACATCTATTGTCTCAGACATGGACTCTACTTCCACTAGTACTTTCTAGAAAGAGTTATTTTGGATGCAAGTGATTACTCTCAAATTCAGTACAAGCTACCATCCTCAAATGGATGATCAAACAAAAGTGGTTAACAAATGTTTGGAGAATTATTTGAGTAGTTTTGTGCAAGACAGACCAAATAAGAATGTAATTGAGTGAGCCGAGCTGTGCTTTACATGTTCGGACTTGGCTCGCTAAATTTGTATATTTTCTTGAGCTCGGTTTGATTATATCCTTATTCGGGTTTGTCCTGCAAAAAATTTTTCAAATCATTCTCCAAATATTTGTCAACCACTTCTGTTTGACCATCCATTTGAGGATGATAGCTAATACTGAATTTGAGAGTCATCCCTTGCATCTGAAATAACTCTTTCCAGAAAGTACTAGTGAATGTAGAGTCCATGTTTGAGAAAATAGATGTAGACATCCCATGCAGTTTAAAAATATGAAAGATGAACAATTGAGCTACTTTAGTTGCTGTGAATGGATGAGCCAGAACACAAAATGACTGTATTTAGATAACCGATCCACTACCACCAAAATTACTGAGTGGCCCTGAGATAAGAGTAACCCTTCAATAAAATCCATACTAATTTCTTACCATACCCGAGTAGGAATAGGAAGGGGTTGTACTAACCCCACAGAAGAAGTGTTTTCAGCTTTGGTCCTTTGGTAAATGTCACATTCCTGTATGAATTTCTTTAAATCCTTTCGCATTCCTTTCCAAAAGAAATCTCTTTTCGCTCTATGTAGACTTCTCTCATAGTCCGAATGGCCAGCAATAGGATCACTATGGACAAGCTGTAAAATATGATCTTTAAGCTGCTGGCAAGAGCCAATATAAATTTCGCTCTTATATAGTAGAATGCCATTGTGCAGAGAATATTTTTGATTGTCCAACTCCCCTTTAGTCCACTTAGCCATAAGATTCTTTAAATCTCTATCTAACACATATTGAATCTTCATGTGTTGCACCCAACTGACTATAGGAATGGATAAAAGTAACTTCTGAAGTAAGATTCTCCTTTCTAGAGAGTGTGTCAGCTACCTTATTCTCGCATCCTTTTTTTGTACTCCACTGTAAAATCATAACCCAACAACTTAATAATCCATTGTTATTGCAAATGTGTGCCAACATTTTATTCTAACAATAATTTCAAGCTCTGTTGGTCTGTTCTTACAACAAATGATTGGCCTAATAAATATGGTCGTCATTTTTGAATGGCTATGACTAAGGCAAACGACTCATTTTTGTAAGTAGACATATGTAAAGGTTTACCCTTAAGGGTTCTGTTCAAATAAGCAATAGGCTCGTTTTTTTTTCTTAAGCACTTCATTTTCTTTATTAGAATAATAAAATTCTTAAACAAGATCAAAACTTATACACAATCAATCTAAATAATTTGATAACAAATTTCAAAACTCTTTTGATGATTCAAACTTGATATCAAATTTTATTGATCCTTTAACATGTTATATGATACATACATACATACTATCTTTAAATATGATAAAATCTAACTTTATGAAAATACAATTTTTACAACTTATAAAGTACAACTATAAATAAAGATCATTCAAACCTAATAGCAAATTTCATTGATCCGTAAATATTTTATACACATATAATGATACAAACATGGCTAACTTTTAAACATGATACAATCTAATTATCTAAAAATACAACTTTTACAACTTATAAAGTACAACTATAAACAAACATAATACTATCTGAAAAATACCAGGATACCAACACTAGCTAATCTCAAAATTCAAAATGTTACAAACTTACATTTTACAACTCATTCTTTATAAAGCCAATAGCCTAACAGAATCTAAACAACATCTTAGAATTTAAAAAGTTACAAACTCACATCTTTCAACTCATTCTTCATAAAGCTAATAACCTAACAGAATCTAAACAATATCTCATAAAGTTGCATAACTTATAACTCAAAAATCATAAAGCTAACAAATACAAAATAACTTAAATTATAGAAGCATACAAAAAATTAAGTCCAGCTGTCGCTTGCAAAATAACAGAATAATTATAAGTGTAAAGCCAGCAAATCCCCCATCTCAAGAATACCAATAAAAAAGAAACAAATGACAAGCTGCCAAGCTTCATAAAGCTATCAGATACAAAATAACCTGAATTATACAAGCATACAAAAAACAAAATCCATGTGTCAAGCTTACATAATCAACAACAATAAGAGTAAAGAGATCAAATCCCCATAGACAACAAATACCCAACTTAAGAATACCAACCAAAAAGAAACAAAAGACATGCTGCTAAGTTTCATCACCTGTTAAAAGAGACTACAAGGAAAAATGCAAAAATCAGCAATAATCACAAATATAAACACCTCAGGTCCTCAAGGCTCAAACAGAACAACTTAAGCATGCAAACTTACATAATTAATGTTTGCATGACTATAAAACACTTTGTTTCTCAACAATCACTGCCATTCCAAGCTCCAAAGTAAACAATTACAGTGAGCATACCAATTACCAACAAAAAGTAAACACCAAAAGTAGCACTTCAAGCATACCAAGTACCAACATAAAGAAACCTGTTAAAAACGAAGAAAAGAAAAGTTAGTTTTTCTCAAGGAAAAATTAATAAAAGAAATTAAATTAATCATAGATGAAAATTTGATCCCATTAATTATAACAAAAAATTCTCCACAATCTAGCATTGCTCCCAACTTCCCAAGTAACTAGGGCAACACAATCTCCACCGAAGATAATTCCTCCTTTTATATATATAAAAAATAAATAATAATAATAATAATAATAATAATATTTTTTATTTGATGGATAAGCAAAAACACAATAATAGAACATACATTTAAAAAATTATAGAACTTACACTAGATGATTTTTTAAGTACAGCTAGTGCTCGAACCCAATCAGAGCCACACAACAACATCTGCACTGTTTTTGTAGATAAAGATGAACAATACATATCAATCACCTTACCACTAGCACTAAATGTTGATTCTGAAACCACCATAGTGATAGGAATTGCAAATATGCCTCGTGCCATCTTAGACAAAATCCGGTATTTAAATTGATTGGATTTCCACCATTCTAAAGCATCAAAATTCAAATGAACACCCTCATTACAAATATAAAAATCTTTTTCCAAATCAAATTTAACAGGTTGAAAGGTATCAACACTTCTTACAAAAGATTAAAACATAGTCATTCCGCTCATAGTGCTCCTCCGGACAACACCGGAAGAACTAGTACCTAAAGTTGAAGAAGACTCACAAACATTTTCTTGCCCACTTTGTGGGACAACAGATAAGTATGGTCCTCAATATACTCACCACACAACTCGTTTAAAACCTTAAGGACCAATTCAATATTGTTAGTGGTTTCAGGCTCTTGATAAATTTCAAGGAAGCCAAATCGTACAAGCTTCATTTTGAATCTTGAATCCAAAACTGCACCAACAGCCATGAGCAAATTGCATTCCTCCCAATACTTCTCAAACTTCAAATTCATTTTTTGTGCCATTGCTCTTATATAACAATTTTCATCCCTACATTGCTTACCTAACACATCTTTTATTCTCCAAATCTCAAGAAGAAATAAATTTGTAATTGGATATTGACTTACTTGTTACCTCATTAAAAATCTCCAAAACTTGACAAACATTCTCTACTTTCACTTAATCTTCAACAATTGGAACCCAACGAAAATTTTGATATTGATCCTTAAACTTCTTGAATACTTGTTTAAACTCTAATGCAACAGCCAGTATCATAAATGTGCTATTCCATTTAGTGGAAACATCTAACATCAGTTTCTTTGAGGACAACTATAATTACTATGCAATTTCACTAAACTATCTTAACCTACTCTCTGATGCAACTAAGTACTTTATATCATCCCTAACACAATTTACAATATCCCTAATCTGACTAAGCTCATTTGGTACCAACAAATTTGTTATATGAGCACAACAATGTACATGAAACATTTGTCCCCCAACTGATAATGTTATTTTCAAAGTAAAATCATTTTTTTAAAATTTGAATAGCCTCATCATTATATCTTGCATTGTCTACTATTAATGTAGACACTTTATTCTCAATCCCCTACTCAATGAAACCCTTTTGAAGAGCATCAACAACAATAACACCACTATGTAGGGGTGGACACTACAAAAGTTCAAGACATGTTTTTGTAAATGCCACCAAGAATCAACAAATTGGCATGTTACTACTACATATCAATTGTTTTGTTTACTTTGTTAACATTCTTCAACAAATTTTTCATCTTCTTCTTCTCTATTTCATAGGTAGATCTACAATCATTTTTTGTAGATGTACGAGGAATCTTTTGCCAATAAGGAGTGTTAGCTCTCATAAACTTATTAAACATAGCATGTTTCATTTGCATAAATGGATACTCATGGTAAAGTATCATATGGGAAGCAAGTTCTCTTACCTTCTTATAATCATAAGAAGAGTTTGCAATGGAGATCACATAGTCACCCCTCCCGTGGAATCAATGGTAAGCACCTTTTGTTTCTTGTTAGCGGCTATGCGTGGAATACAACTATTCAAGTGCCTATGAAATTGAATTGTGGCACCCAAAGAAGGAATGCCGAGTATGGATTTACAGTGAATGAATTGAGCTTTCTTAACACCTCAATGCTCCACTTCCTTGAAATCCTACCAAACTGCAAAAGTATTCTTACTTGGCTTCTTTTCAAAAGCATGCTTATGACGATCATCCTTCTTAGCCCCAAGAGCACCCTTCTTGGCCCCAAGAGCACCCTCCTCAATGGCAGTTACTACATTTCCACCATCATCATCAGATGTGAAATCAATTAGATTTGAGAGCTCGTCCATGGACATTTTTTTAGTGACTATCTACATATGAAAAAACCACAAAATATACAGATCAGTAAACCAAAAAGAATGAATAATGAATCAAACTTACATATCAAAACAACATCATACTACAAACTAAATAGTAAATGATAAAAATATGTCAACATGTATCATTTTTCTCAATTTTCTCAAAACCCAAACTAAAAAAAAGAAAGTTACTAAAACATGTATTCTTGTAGCCTATGAGCAATTGCACATCATTGAGTCAAAATGATTTTGTTTAGAAGAAAAAAAATGATTTTTCGTTGTCTATCCGTTTTCTGAGAACTCAAACAAAGAGCAAGACAACAAGAGAGTGAAATAACAAAAACAAAACTTATTCCAAAATGACAAAGTATGGTTCTTTTGACAAAAAAATGAAATTTTTACTTTTTTTTGAGGACCCAAACAAAGAGCAAGATTGCAAGAGAGAAGAATAAAAGGAAAAATCACTCAAAATTGTGGATAAATGAGAAAAAAAGAAGTGTTTTTCTTTTTCTTTCTCAATTTTCTCTGGACCCAAAACTTACAGCAAGAGTGACGGCGAGAAAGAGTAACAGAATATGAAGAGATAAGTGGAAAAACTAAGAAGATGAAGGAGAAAGAGAGATTCACCAAACAAATCGTAGCCTTAGTGAGGTTTTAGGAGAAAGAACACAAAACTCGAAGTTCTTTATGCAAGACAGTAACCGATTAACAAAGATAAAGTATCAAAATGAAATATTTAACAACAAAACATATCTGCGAGTACTGAGAGGATGGATTACACGAGTGAACACTTCGTCATTCTCAAGATTTGGCTGCTAAATCTGAAAGCAGAGGTTTTGAGATTGGATTGTGTGAAGAAAGGATGAGTGAGGATGAGATAAGAGCTGCATCAGAGAGAGCCAGATGGACGTTTGTGAGAGAGAAGTAGATCAAATCTTATTAATGTGGCATGTGGGATGGTTGAGAGCCTTAACTCTCTCTGGAATACCAACTAGCAATCTTGGGATTCTTGAACTCTTCTACTCTCTAGAAGCCACCGAGTGAAATATCATTATGTAAGAATATTAAAAACCTCAATCTTCTAAGTGTTGGATCTTCAGCCATACAATCCAAGCCATACGATCAAAGAGTTAAAACTGTAATGATAGATTTGACTTTTCGAATTTCGGTGAATGTGAATCTTCATCCATACAATAAATGTTTTTTAAAAAATAAACGTTATATCCATCTTTGATATGTTTGGATGGATGAGTTATGAGTGGATAAGATAATTTATTTTGGTGAAAGATTATAACGTCAAACAAATTGGATCTTATCCTTTAAAGTTTAAACACAAACGTTAGATAACTTAGATTCTAAGTATGTATATATATATATATGAACAAGCCTATTGAGCCGACTTGAGCTTCCACGAGCCTACCCCGAGCTAAGCTGAGTTTTGGCATGTTTAGTTCTTTTAATAAACAAGCTTAAAAATATGTTCAAGATTAAACGAACAAAGCTTGAGCTAGTATGAGCCTAACCCGAATATATTCACGAGTAGCTCTGCTCGCTTACAGCCCTAAACCCAAACAATGGACTATGTGGTTTCCATGGGGGAAATATTGGTATAATACTACTCGGCATTCCTCTATAAAAATGAGTCTTTTTTAGGCGGTCTATGGTTTACCTCCGCCCCGGTTTCTCACCTACATACTGGGGACTACACAGTTGGATGAAGTTCTTCGCAATTGAGCTCAGATCCTTCCTCTGTTATAGCACAACTGCAGCATGCACAACAAAGAATGAAAAAATATGATGATTTAAAATGCAGTGAAAGAAGACTGGACCTTGGTCAACAAGTATACCTTTGTTTGCAGCCGTATCAGCAAATTTCGGTAGCTACCCGAAAACATCTCAAACTTTCTCCAAGATTTTATGGACCCTTTACGGTTCTTCAGAGAGTGGGTGAAGTCACATATGAGCTCGATCTCCCTGATGAAGCTCGGATCCATCTAGTCTTTCATGTGTCTAAACTGAAGCCAAAACTTGTGAAGTTCGTTTCTCCATTGCTGAAATTACCCCTAGTTGATATCAACGGGATCATTTAGCCTGAACCAATTGCAGTTTTGGCAAGACAAAGAAGGAAGTTCCACAATCATTCGGTTATTGACCTTCTCATCAAATGGGCTGGCCAATCCGATGACGATGAAACTTGGGAAGATTTCCATTCGTTGAAACACTGTCACCCGCACCTTGTGGGCAAGGTGTTTTAAAGGGAGGATATTGTCACGAGTGCATTAGTATTGGATAGAAATGGTAAAAGGCACTCATGGACTTGGGGTCATGCGTCTGACAAAGCTCACGAGGATCAAAGCACACGTGGCATTAAATCTGTAAAGCTTAGATTTGTGGTAGCCAACTGTTTTACATTGTAACTTCGAGAAGGAGCGTGCGCAATAGTAGAACATGCGTGTGTAAATAATGTAGGGGAACAGTGGCATTTTATAGTGTAACTGTAATGGAGTATGAGTAGTTTGTTGTAACAGAAAATGGGTTAGTTTCTTGTAACCACCGGGTATAAGTAAAGCCCGAGTAGGAGAGAGTAGGTATTGAAGAACACTCTGGAGTCCATTAATGGAGGTTTGGCACATCAAATAAGCCTACTCGGTAATTTCACTCTTTTCAATAACTTCGTATCTTATTCCACATTCATTCATTCTCTCAATTCTATCCATTCAATTACATTCATATTCACTATAGATAACCAATCTGTTACATCCTCCTCCACCCATTCGGCCATAGCACCAAAGAAAAGAATCCAAAAAAAGTCTCCCCACCAACTTCCACAAACAATTTATGTGTCACAATCTCCCTCAGAAGAAACTCTCTTTCCCTTCTCTCTCCTTGCATTTATTTTCTCTCTTCTCCTTATATTTGTGCTTTGATTTTCCTCTGCTCTGGGTAGTGGGTACCCTCCATTGGCGCCAAGTTTAAGAGACGTCCAGCTCACCTGGGTAGCCAATGCCGGAGGATGGACATCGCCAGCGAAGAAGTCTGTGATCTCGAGGATGTACACCTCCTAGATTCCTATGAGGACAACCATAGCTTCAGTAGAATTTGTCACCCATATCTAGAAATCGAACTAAGAGGAACAAAGAGAGAGAGAGAGAGAGAGTGATTGAGTGAACTCTAACAATCCTTGGCATAAAGATTTATTAGAGCTCCATCTCTTCCCTACATGGGGCCGGTTGACTCAAGTGGAGTGACCACCCTCTAATTAATAAAGAGTAAGCATCAGATTATGTAAGAAATGAAGAAAGACTAGATATAGGATTCCACCTCTTTATAGGATATTATAACTATATTGTACCGGTGCTTATAGGCTTATTGGATTGGATCAAATTCATTAAGTTACACGGAATATGGCGGCCGTCGATAAGCAAAGAGAGAAAGGAAAGAGAAATAGTTTTTTTTTTAAAAAAAAAAACATTTTGTCAATAGTGATCATCTACATATAAATTTTCATTGTAGTGAAATTATGGTTTAGAGAAGCTGATGGATAATTTGCTGGAGGAGAGTTTTGGCTCATATTATCTAAATTTAAACAATATGAAGACTTTAGAGTAGCTCTTGGAGTTGCTCTCAGTAGTATTGAGAATTTTGAGAACAGACCAAAATTGGAAACAAGGAAGCGAATGGCAGATATCAAGCCGAATCCTCCATTTTGCCAGTTGGGGGCCAATTAGAGTATTTACATTTGGTTTAATAAATATTTAGCTAAATAATACATTTTTCTATTTTAGCTATTTACTTTTATAAAACATTTACATCAAGCTTAGCGTTTTAGTTATTCACTTTCACTTTTTCATTTAAAATATATTTTTATTTTTTATCTACTTTTACTATTCCTAAATAAGAGAGAATTAAATTGATTTTTTTTTCTTAATATAAATTATGCATTGTTGAGCTACAATGCTCAGTAAATTTGTTAAGTACTATAGTAATTCAACAAATCCTTAGTTTGACTAATCAAATGTAGAGTTGTTTTGAGAATTTTTTGTTACAAAGTTAGCCAAAATAGCTATTTAAGAGCATCTCCAACAGATATTTTAAAAGTCTCATAGTAGCTATATTTAGTTAGTATGAGTCTTTTTTGGAGCTCCATCAGACCTTTTAAAATAAAAGTTTTCCTAAAATTTGCTATAGTAAATAGATGAAAGTTTACTGTAGCACATTCTAGGATTTTTTTTATTCTTTTTTTTTGTTCCTCTCCTTTCGCTCTCCCTCACCGAAGCTCTGCATCTCCTCTGCCTCTGCTCTCTCCTTTCTCTCCCCCTCTCTCAAACCTCACAGAACCCCCAACACCCACAAACCCATAAATCGTCGTCTTCATCGGCCCCTTTCACCCCAAGAGCACCTTGAAACTCAATCGGCTTCCATCATCCAAAACACCCATAAAAAAAAAAATTAAAAAATATTATTTAAAGAAAATAAAGGATAGAATAAATAGTCTGCTGGAGTCAATATTAAAAAGTTAGTAGCTAAACTTAAAAAATACATATTTTGAATAGCTAAAATAGATGTCATTGCTGGAAATGTTCTAAAAGCACTTACATTAAAAGCTATTTTGGCTAACCCGATATAAGTGCTTTTCGGATGGCATCGACAACAATTTGAATCACCTTCAAGAATAATGTGGTCTAAGGCCCAAAGACTCTTTTTTTACGGCTAGAGGGCCGCTGCTGTTTTGCTAGTAACGCAATTCGGGCAATATCTATAGAGGGGGTGCGGGGTTATATGTCCAAATCCGATAAGTCCAACATCTTGGGCTGTTTAAGGTAGCTAGGCCTCACACCCCTTCTTTGAAAGGGTTGCCTGAATTGCATGAGATTGAGATCATAGCAAATTTGAGGGAGTTTCATATTCCACTCACGGCCATGGGGTCTTAAAAGATTGACAGGTACTTGTCACAGACACCTTTTTTCTTTTTCTTTTTCTTTTTTCTTTTTTTGAGAATTTTTTTTGTCTTGGAGGAAAAAAGAAATTAATAATTTCAAAAATCAAAGAACATGTATTTATACGGTATATTTGAGCTTTGAAGAAAAGTTTTGAGATTCGCAATCTAAGGTTATGGTCCTTCTGGACCCGCAACCCATGACTTCGAACTGGGCCCCCGGGAGAAGTTGCTATCAACCATCAAAACTATCCACAAACAAACAAACAGTGAATCAATATGCATGCGCAATGCATTATGAAGAGCTTTATCCTTTTCGCCTGCTTTTTATCACAACATTGTAGAAATGTGAGGCCAACCAACGTATCAAAATTTGCCTTTAATTCCATGACTTCTTTTCCAATATCGTTTTTGCCATGAATCATGATAAAGTCTTATATATCTTTTGAGAAAAATTGTTCTAATAACTCAAAAAATCGTTTTAAGCAATAGTTTCTTAATTGGCACATTTAATTTTGAGATCACGTATGTGTCAATTGATCATAGAAGATGCAATTTTACTGTAGAGCTTTTTTTATTTGGATACGTGGTGATGAGAGGGGCACTGGTGGTGTTCATAATTGGAAGATATGAATTTTGTTGACAACTGGATACCAAAAAAGAAAAAAAAAAAAACCCCACATTTTTTTTTAGGGAAAATTAAATTTTAATCCCTAGGTTTTTATTCATTTTAAAAAATTTACCTTTGACTTTATTTTTGTTTTGACATAAAATATTTTGTATTCAAAAATATTCTCAGTAGAAATTTTTTTTCAGCATTTGGAAGATAATTGTGTAAATTAATCATTTTTGGAAGATAATTGGAAATTCATACTATTAGTGGGTTTGATGTATCGATTTTGGATGAGGCTTGGGTTTTGTAAAAATAATTACAGCACCCATGCTCAAAGATTGAGATTGATTTCAATTTTTTGAAATCAAATTTCAACCTTTAAAACAACTACAACATGAGCACCCAAGCCTCATCATCGATTTTGGGGTACGCGACAATGATGATATGATAATTGCTTAGGCCAATATCTTCGCCCTATGATATTGGGTGGTGAGCTGCCATTTTTATACGTTTCGTTACCCCTAAAATAACCCAATTCAAATGTCATTTTTCGATAAATGCTATATACATTTTTAAGTGCATATTTTTTATCATAACAATAAAAATTATTATTAAATTTTAAATCTAATAATAATCATTAATTTTCACCTTTCACCTTTCACCTACAAATAAGAGAATATGCACCTGAGAATTCATTTCTCTTCTTAATTATTAGAACCTTCAAATCTTTGACGAATTTTCCTTTTTGTTAGAATATACGAGCCCATGTTGACCCTCAGCCTGAGGCCTTGTCCTTTTCTTCTTAACAAGCACAGCGTTGTGAAATTCAAAACATTATTTTATACATATATGCTCATGATGAAAAACGGCAAGTTTATCCCACGTGAGGTTTTAAGCTTTTTGCAAAGGATATGGCTTAGGTGCTGTAAACGTGTCTGTTTGATTTTTTGCTTTCTGCAGTTTTGGTTGCTGTAGTAGCTTCCCAGCTTCGGTGGGTTGTCGTCGTCGACTACTTTTGTAGTTTGTGGTCCACTACTGTATGCTTGGAGTGGAGGTCCTTGTACGGAAGTGTTTCTTCTATATATATATATATATATAATATATAAGAAGATTTTTATTCATTTTTAATAAATAATATTAATAATTTTTTTAAAATAAATACACTTTCGGACAGAACAGACTGTAATGTCCTGAACTTCGATCTCCATGTGTAATTAAATTCTATAGAATATCTATGTAAATATGTTACAGTACTATAGCAGGCGGCAAGCAAATATAGCGCTGAGCTCATTTGACAAACATTTTTTAAGACAATTTTTTTTTTTACTTTATAGCATTAAAAAAAAAATACTATGTTAAAATTTTAAGAAACGAACCGGCTGCATTTTCATACCTTAAACTACGTATATAGTAAAAATTATATATATATGTTGACAGGTGTTTTGAGTGCGTCCAAACGTACACATGGACATTTATATATGAACAATGCTATATGTTTATTTAAATTTATTTATTTTTGTCTATTTATTATTACATGACAAAATTTATATTATTAACAAAAATAAGTAAATTTAAATTTTTTGAACGCAAATAAATGAAAAAAATAAAGCAGTACTGTTGGGCAGAAGAAAAGACAAGAAATGGAAACGTGAGTTGTCGACGGGATGCAGTGTGGGCCGGCAGCCGACCATGCAAGCTACGGTGAGTGTAGAGAAGAGAAGATAAGAAGGGTATGTCCGATTGAATGGACTAGGATTAATTATGGGGTGTGAGGTATAGGCTAGCTTGTTTGTTATTTTGGCGCTAGTTCCGCTTTTGGAAACAAAAACGTGCTCAAAAGCCTTTCACGCGCTCATTTCAATTGACGTCAGACCCGTGGTTTGGGTAGGGTTGGGTTCCCATGGATTGTGACTTGAGAGGATGCAATACCTTTTAGCTTTTCCGATCCATTGCTAGCTAGTTCTTTTTTTTTTCTTTTTTTTTGTGAGTTAGCTAGTTCATTTTAAATAATGCTGGATCTTGGCAATAACGCTAAAAGCTACGAGTTTAAAGGTACACCATTTTTTTTTTGCTAAAAAAAAAAAAAATACACTAAAGAGCGTTGCAAAACAAGTCCTCAATTTTTGGGTAGTGGCGATGTCTAAACCACTAACTTATTTAGTGTTATTTTTGGGTAGCGGCGATGTTTGAACCACCTACTTATTTAGTATATTGGCCACTTTCTTCAACCTAATTCAAGAGTAGCCAAATCACTCCTAAACACATGAGTTCAATAGATTTTGAAATCATCTAACTATCTCCTTCATTGATTCTGGAGTGGCCAAATGACCTTAAGTCACTTTGAAGTAGTTTGGTCACTAAACACTATCCCAAAAAACCCACCCAAACATTAACTTCTTTATCTTTTGGTTTTGTTGTCTAAATTTGGGATGTTCATTTTAAATAAACAATCTACAAAAAAAAAAAGGTATTATATGGAATCTCAATATGGGTTCCTACTACTCCACTCAATCCTTTATGCCATTTTTTTAAGTGTTGTAAAACTTTTATAGCAATTTTTTTTTTAATAAAATGATTAAGCAACAATTTTGATATATCAATTTATTTAGTTAATAGTTGACTTGTCAATTATACATCCTTAACCATTTCACCGCATCACGTCACTCCGTAAAAGAATTACAATAAAAATTATAGTACTACAAGTATTTTTCTTTTTTAAATCTCTTAGCCGGCCCACATATATGGAATTTGAAAAATTAATAATACAAAATTGGATTAGAACCCTTTCAATTTTCTAAAATAGTTATATGATCATAAATAATCTTATTT
>FXXK01002046.1:41324-73006 GCA_900184695.1 Betula pendula
CTAGACAAGGGGAATGTTCAAGCAAGTAGATGAAGCAACTTTATGAAACAATGATTAGGTGGAATCTTACTAGTATAATCTCTGAACAGGTGGGATATGTCTGAAAGACATACATGACATCTTTATGAGCTTGGATTATGGGTGAATCTTACTTAGTATAATTCCTCCTCTCGTCTCTCTCTATCTCTCTCTTCTCGTCTCTCTCTCTCTCTCTCTCTCGTAAGTGGCTTTATAGTATATACTGAGTTAGTATATAATAGCTAATCAGGCGAACCAAAGTGCCTTCAAGATTGTGCCATTATGGCGAGTGAACAATGTTTTTAAGCAAGGTTACATGCCATATGGCACAATTTGAAGCGACTTGTTGGTGTGTTAGTTATGNTATTATATATATACATATATATAGAGAGAGAGAGAGAGAGAGAGAGAGATTATACTAGTAAGATTCACACATAAATCATGCTTCATAAAGATTGTTCATTACTTGTCTTTAACATATCCCACTTGTTCAGAGATTATACTAGTAAGATTCACACATAAATCATGTTTCATAAAGATTGTTCATTACTTGTCTTTAACATATCCCACTTGTTCTAGCTTCTGAAGAAAATCAAGAGTTACCTCAAGTCTTCCCAAATAAGGGTAATTAGTATATCAATTTCTTAATATCACAAAAGAAGATTTATAAATATCTAGATTTGCATGTGTCATTTTTAAGAACACACCAAGACATCAAAGATATAACACACAGGGACATTGATCAAATAATTAAAGAAGTTAAAAAATAGCAAAGTAATGCTCACAATCATTTTAGCATGTGCACATAGTGGATGACAATTGATGCCCAGCAATGTAATGATTCCTAGTTGCTGCATAAAGAGTTTACAATCTAATTAAACACAAAGACTAATTAAGAGGTTAGAAGCTTATAGTCTCAATAGCTACCATACTTGGTTTGTGGTAATAATAATTACCCTAATTGGGAGGGTGAATAACAGAGCCAATACAATTGCTAGTAGGACTCCCCAGTAAGGGAGTTGCAATTCCCTGCAAAAGCCTTCACAAGCAAGCAAGGCAAGTCCAACCACAACGGTCAAGAGTGTATAAAACCACCATTGAAAGATGGGGTCATAGTTTTTCTTCATCACTCTAGTGTGCACATCCTCAAAATTATCTTTGAATGTTGCCAGATTGTTCTGCATATAGAAAAAGCAAATATACTAGCTAGGCACTACAACCTTTGACAACACAAAGTCAATGTAGAGAATGGTTCTTTCATAGATACAAAAAGTACCTTCCGTGGAAGAGTGCAACATGAGACAATGTAACAGCCAATGTTGCAAAGCTTAGAATGATTGTCATCCACGATGTGTACATAAAAGAACAAACATGCAAATGAAAGATGCCATGCAAGCCATATACAAATGCAAATTCAATATAGATGATTGTAAACTCATCATTATAAACTCTTGCAACTACATAACTTAACTAGCTAATAGAATAAAAACATGTAACTTCTATCCACAAAATATAACCAAGCATATCTATATTTAGTGTTAATGGAAAGTACCTACAAGTGTTGTAGACAAGTAATCACCCAACACTTAAGAGTTTTAATTGTAATTGAAAAGAAACATATTTTATACAAAAATGAATGTCAAATTTGAATGTAAATTATGACTAATTATGCTTTTTATTTTTTCAAATAAAACACAAAACATCTTAGTATCTTACCTTGATGCCTTGTTGAAAAATATATGCTTTGAATTGTCAACATACCTAGTCATAAAACTAGTCACACTAGACAATCCATTTGCATGCATAAATACTACCATTATTACATAAACTGTTGTACTATATAATATGAGGTGGGAAAAAATAAAGCTAAGATTCAAAACTAAATACAACACTAGAGGCTAACAAATGCAAGAACCTTCAAAACTAAATAAATTATCAAAGAATTACAACTACAAGAACTTAACAGTAGAAGGAAAGACAAACAAAAGATAGTCTATACAATATAAGTTCAACACAACACAAAAGTCTCTCATGTCCCTCATCTTTCTCATTACAACAGTCAAATTTTTTCAAAAGGCGATTGCGCATAAGTCCACAATGCACACAATCAATCTGGTAGACATGTGTTCAATTTAACTATGTCAATGGAGGTTGTTATGGCTTAGATCACCTTCCACGCTACCTTGGCTTGGATTACCTTCCACACTTTGTCCAAACCTACGAAGAAGAGAATTTCATATAATAATAATGTCAATTATAACAATTAGTTAATGCGTATGTTAAAAGATAAATTATATTGGAAATATTCTCTAACATCAAAAGTGTCATTAGCATATTTATTTGCTCCTTCATCGTTGTCATTTCAGCCTCTGCTTCCAACTATTTTTTGTGACACTCTTCATGGTTGTTGAACTGGGTCACGATCTATTCAACTAATGCATATGGATGATACAAAATCAATAGAGTTCAATCGATAATTTGATTGTATTACGATCGATCGGATTATTATAATAGTATGATAGAAAGCTTATAGAGTAAGATTAATCATTTGATCATATCACAATTGATCAGATTAGTGCACTAGGATAATACAAAACCCCAAGAGTAAGATCAATCGGATTAGTGCATAAGGATGATACAAAATCTGTAGCATTCGATCAATCTTTCGATAGTATCATGATCGATCTGACTAATGCATAAAGATGATAGAAAATGTATAGAGTAAAATTAATCATTTGATCTTATCACAACCGATCGGATTAATGCACAAAGATAATACAAAACTAAAAGAGTAAGATCGATCTTTCAATCGTGTCACGATCAATCAACTAGTGCACCAAGATTATACAAAATTCAAAGATTTCGATCGATCTTTTGATAGTATTACGATCGAGTGGGATGGATGCAAAAAAAAAAAAAAAAAGAGTTTGACCTATCATTCGAACGTATTATGAATGATCGGACTAGTGCATCAAGATTATACAAAGGGGAAAGTACCTTTTACCCCCCTGATGTATCCACCCATTGGCACTTTAGCCCCCAATGTTTAAAAAGTGACATTCGACCCCCCTAATCTTGACGACGTTTGCAAACTAGACCATCTGTCCACCTTTTCTGTTATTTTTGACGGAACCCTAGCCACGTGCAACGCACGTGACTCTTTTATACTGGAATGTTCCAGAATGCCCTTGGGGGCTAAAGTGCCACAAAAAACAAAAGTAAAAAAAATTAAAAATCAAAAAAATCAAAAATATAATAATACAAAATAATAAATAATAAATTATATATATATATATATACGTTAAGTATATAAATATACTCCACTGTCTAATTTTTTTTTTAGTTTTATTATTTAAAAAATATATCAGTATATAAAATATAAATATAAATTCAAAAATTAATTTAAAAAAAAAAGAAAAAAAAAAAAAGAAAGGGGTGCTGCCACCTTCTTCTTTTTTTTAAAAAAAAAAATTAATTTTTAAATTTTATATACTTAATATTTTTTAAATAATAAACTTAAAAAACTTTAAAAAAAAAAAATTGACAGTGGGGTGGCCAGCAGCCACCCCCACTGTCTATTTTTTTTTTAAAAAAAAATTTTTTAAGTTTTATTATTAAAAAATATATAAGTAATATAAATATAAAATATAAATAAAATTCAAAAATTAATTTTTTTTTTAAAAAAAAAAAAGAAGAAGAAGAAGGGGTGGCTGCCACCTTCTTTTTTTTAAAAAATTAATTTTTAAATTTATATACTATAATATATTTTTAAATAATAAAACTTAAAAAAAAAAAATAGACAGTGGGGGGGCTGGCCGCCACCCACCGTCATTTTTTTTTTTTTTTAAGTTAGGATTTTTTAAGTTTTTTAAGTTTATTATTTTATTATTTTTTGTATTATTATATTTTTTTATTTTATTTTTTGATTTTTTTTTTTACTTTTGTTTTTTGTGGCACTTTAGCCCCCAAGGGCATTCTTGTACATTTCGTATAAAAGAGTCACGTGCGGTTGCACGTGGCTAGGGTTCCGTAAAAAATAACAGAAATGTGGACGGAGGGTCTAGCTTGTAAACGTCGTCAAGATTAGGGGGGTCGAATGTCACTTTTTAAACATTGGGGGCTAAAGTTCAATGGTGGATACATCGGGGGGGTAAAAGGTATTTTCCCTTATACAAATCTAAAAAATTCAATCAATCGACCTAGTGCAAAAAAAAAAAAAAAATTTAAAAGACCTATTAATTTAGATTAAAAGATCCTTAAATTTGTTATTATATATAATAATATTCAAAAAATATAATTTTTTATATATAGAATGTAGGTTTTAATTAAAATTTTTAATTTATTAGGGTATCAGAGTCGTTGCTAAGTTTTTTATTCATTTTATATAGAGCTGATAATTTTTATTAGCAACGCCTATTATCAGTCACTAATGGTATACTTCACTCGTTGCTAATAGCTTCTTGATACACACCATGTAATGGAAAAAAGTTCCCGCCAGGTTATTAGTGACAACATATTAGCAATGATATGGTTTTTGTCGCTGATATGAATTATTATTATTATTATTATTATTATTATTATTATTATTATTTTATTTTTTTATGGCATTAGCAACGATATTCAACAACAACATAAAAGTCGTTGATAAAAAATCATTATTAGCAACGATTCTTAGGGTGCGTTTAGGATTGTGATTTCGTAGACAATAAGTACGATTTTAAACAAAATTGCAAAAAATGAATCATTTGGATATTGCATTTTTTAAAAATTGCGATTTGAAAACGTAAAAAATTTGTGTTTTCAAATCTCAAGTAAGAATGTGCTTTTTTGAAATCACAGAATTTTAATGGTTAAATTACGATTTTAAAAGCTAAATCGCAATTTTGCCAAACACTTAACTGCGTTTTTAAAAATCACGTTTTCAAATCACTATTTTTAAAATTGCACTTTTTAAAATCGCAAACTCAAACAAACCCTTAAATATCGTTGTTAAAAAACACTTATTAGCAACGTCTTATTAGCAACGTCTTTTGTGTCACTGTTAAAAATATAGTTGTTATTGACCAAATTTCTTGTAGCATTAGCATACAAGGAGTTGATTAGTTGAGCGACTAATTGAGATTCTTTTTGCTGTATAATATAGTTTTCAATTGATTTTAATTTTTCCAAGGGAAAAATAGTACTCTCTTTGGCGAATTAGGTATAATGTACATGTTCAAGCTATGGTAACTCTTACTGTCATAGAAATGCTATACTTGAACTATAATTTCATTTTATTTTTATCTTACTTTATTGATTAGCACTCTCAATTAATCTCCATACATACATACATACATATGGGGCCGTCCCTTTCAATACATTGTGCGGCTACACCGACTAGCATGCATGTTTAAAATGCGCAGCCGTAAAAGTTAATTAAAGGCACGTTGAAAACTTAGCCAATATACGAGATTGAATTTGTGTAATCATTATTGCAGATATCAACTACTGGCCTACATGCTCTAAAATGTGGGCGTGTACGTGTTATATCGTACACAATCTTTTTTCAAAAAAAATTAATCACTTTTTTAAAATTAAATACTTAAAATTTCATTACATTGTTATTTATTATTTTTATCAATTATTATATTTTAATAGTGATAAATATGGATATTTAATAGTTTAATTCAAAAATAATAATTCAATACTTAAAGAAGTATATATGAGATAATATCCTAAAAATTATAAAAAGAAATTCTTAATTTGTATACTTCACACTTTTCATTTTCAGACTGCACAATTATGCCTGTGAAAGTATGAGTTTTTATATATATATTAACAAATAACTCAAACCATAAAACACTTTTTAAAAATAATAATAAAAACAAAAATAGCGAGGATAATCACTCTATTTCATTTCAATAGTCAATCAGTAATTCCCTCAAATTGACCTAATAGTAGAATTCTATTTTTAAGAGTTGTGGCCAGTTAAGTCACTATTCATAACCACAATAATCAAATGAGGTTTCTTTTCTAAAAATAAAAAAGAAAAAAAAAAAAGAAGAAGAAGAAATCTGCTTTTTTATTTTTCAATACTAGAAAAACCCAACCCCTAAATTCCACAAGGTTCTTAGTGCTAGTTTTACTTCTCTAAATTGACCACTTAAGGTCAAGCCGGCAGCACATTACCTAAACCCATTGCTCAAGAGCCCAAGGGATAAATTTCAATAAGGATTAACATATAAAAATAGTTCAATCTTCTAAGCATTAAGTTCTAATCTTGGCATTGGACTTCATTTGGATGGCTCGGAACAAGCTCATCAATGAAGCTATTCATCCTGAACTGAACAAGGCCATCAAACGCATCTCTTCCCTGCTAGAGATTCATGTTACTGCTTGGAAAGCCGTAGCTCTTCCCTCTCTTTGAAGTCCTCAACGGCATGACAGCTTTAAAAGAAACTTTGATGTTGCCGTCAGGGGAGATTTTGCTGTAGCTGCTGCTGTCATTAGTGATCATCAGTGGCATATTGTCAACGCTGCCACTCTTAAGCTCCCTTGCTCAGATGTCTTGCTTGGGGAAGCTGTTGCAGCCTTGCTTGCTACCTGATTAGCTGTCTCTATGGGATTTTTCAGCTTCTTTTTGGAGGGTGATGCCCTTTTGGTGATTTTAGCTATTAATCATCCTCTTTTGTTTTCTACTTGGATCTTTGCGAATGTTATTTCAGACATTAGTTTAAAATTACTTTCTTTTCAAAGCTGAAATGCTTTGAAAATTTCTAGATGTGCCAATTATCATGCACATAGTTTAGCTAAGTGGACTGTTTCTCATCATGTGTATGGAAGCATTCTCATAAGATCTTTCATTCTCTCTTTTATCCGGATTAAGAATAAGAAGAATCACCCCTTGTAACCTTTTCCCTTAAAAAAAAGAAAAAAGAAAAAAAAAGGTCCCAATCTCAACTTTTAAGTGTTGAGCTTAATTGGAGATATAAATTTGCATGAAAGTCACATCAACGAATTAATTGAAAATATTCAAAAATAAAAAAGAACCCGGAAAAATCCAAAGTCGGGTAGGACGGTACGTATTTTGGCCGTAATATATTTCAGAGTCGTTCACATCACCACCTTGCCGACCCCACATGGCCGTTTTTCCAATTTAAGCTCGTGAACCATATGCGACAGTCTTTTTTTCTCCTCAACCCTACTGGCTACTACTATATGTATCCGAATTGGTCTGAGTCTTAGACAATTGTCTGCCTCTTTCTCTCTCATAACTTGCTGCTTACGTAAACACCCACATCACATGCATATGTGTATATATATTTATATATATATCATATACTATAATATATGTGTGCATCTTACATGTCCACATAGTTGTGTATTTATGTTCCTTTTGGTCCACATTTTTTCGTTAGACTAGTCTCTCTCATTCTGACTGGACTACTAGAACCATGTTCATCTTTCTTCTAGCGTTCATCTCTGTAGGGCTTTTCCTTCTCTCATTCATCCTTCAAATTCATTTCGATCGTCGGATCAAACCGTCCACCACTACTCATCATCATGGCCCTCCTTCGTACCCAATTCTCGGCTGCCTAATCTCTTTCTACAAGAATCGCCGCCGCCTCTTGGACTGGTACACCGACCTCTTATCTAACTCACCCACACAGACCATCGTCGTTCGCCGCCTCGGCGCCCGGCGGACTGTCGTCACCGCAAACCCTTCTAATGTCGAGTACATGCTCAAGACCAACTTCAAAAACTTCCCCAAAGGCAAGCCATTCACCGAAATCCTCGGCGATCTTCTCGGCTTTGGAATTTTCAACGTCGACGGTGACTTATGGTCCACTCAGCGCAAATTAGCCAGCCACGAATTTAGCACCAAGTCCTTGAGAGAGTTCGTCGTCAATGCCCTCGAAGATGAAGTCTATAACCGACTGGTACTTAATTAATTTATATTCTAACAATTTTTTTAACACGCGGGAACAATAATATTTAATTATTTAATTTATATTGTGTCAGGTGCCGTTGCTTGAAGATGCGGCGGAGAGCGGAAAAATCTTGGACTTGCAAGAGATATTGAGGAGATTTGCGTTTGACACAATCTGTAAGGTGTCGTTGGGGACGGACCCGTGTTGTCTAGACCTATCGCGGCCGGTGCCGGCGCTTGTAAAAGCCTTTGACAGAGCGTCGGAGATAAGCGTCGTGCGGTCAATGGCGCCGGTGTTCTTGGTGTGGAAGATAAAGCGCGCGTTGAACATAGGCTCGGAGAAGAAACTCAAAGAAGCGCTCAGCGTCGTGCATGGCTCGGTAGCCGAGATCATACGAAACAAAAAGCGAACAGAAAAGAAATGCACAGACAGAGACTGCAGCGACTTGTTGTCGAGGTTGTTGGCGGCTGGGCACGACGAGGAGGTCGTAAGAGACATGGTGATAAGCTTCATCATGGCCGGCCGAGACACGACGTCATCGGCGATGACGTGGCTGTTCTGGTTGCTTTCTAAGCACCCAACACAAAAGGAACTCATTCTAAACGAAGTGACGTCAGTACTTGAAAATGGTGAGAAGCCATTGGACTTTGAAACTCTCAAGGAGATGAGTTTCCTAAAAGCTTGCCTTTGCGAGTCCATGCGGCTCTACCCGCCCGTCGCGTGGGACTCAAAGCACGCGATCGCCGACGACACTTTGCCTGACGGGACTCCTGTTGGGAAGGGAGATAGAGTCACGTATTTTCCTTACGGGATGGGAAGGATGGAGGAGCTATGGGGAAAGGACCAGTTCGAGTTTAAACCGGACCGGTGGTTCGAAAAACCGGGTTGGATGGACGGCGGTGGAGAGTTCAAACAGGTGAGCCCGTACAAGTTCCCGGTTTTCCAGGCCGGGCCGAGGGTGTGCCTTGGGAAGGAGATGGCTTTTATACAGATGAAGTATGTGGTGGCTACGATTGTGAGGCGGTTCGAGTTCAGGCCGGTTTGTGAGGACCGGCCGGCTTTTGTTCCTTTGTTGACTGGTCATATGTCCGGTGGGTTCAATGTCATGGTACGGAAGATCAGTTAGTGGCTTGGGAAAACCAAAGCCACATTAATTGTTCTTTTACCATTGTTCTATCTATTTCTAAATCCAAGCTTCGGAATTTTGTTTATACTTAATTATATTGGTAACCAGGGTTTGGATTTTGGTCCGGTTTAAGTCTGAATTGAATTTGTTAGGATCGGAATATGTGTCACATTATTAGATACAAATAACGTGTCTTAAATTTCAACAGATTCAATTTCAACTGAATTTAAATTGGTAAAATAACTAAATACAAGCTCTGTATTGCTATATGGTTTTTTTTTTTTTTTTTGCATATATTTTGTGCACAAGGTTTGTACACATCTCATATTTATATCATAAAATACATAAAAAACATGTGTCCTATTTTGCAATAGATATTACCCCAATTAATTAATCAAAAGTTTTTCGTGGGAAAATTAGATTTAAGAAAAGACAGAAAAAAATTAATTAATATGATGAAGTTTAGTTCATTTAAGACTGGTCAGTGGTCGTTGGTGTCTTTCATTTTCAAGCGCTATCTATTTAGGATGAATATTTTAAAATTTTAATTTGGCCGCTGATCAATTAATTAGTACTGTATATGATCCAATGAAAAGACAGCCAATGAATCAAAACTTTCCCACAGAAATGTTCTCAGCAATATTCTTGTATAATTGTGCTTCGAATTGCATTCTAGATGCTGTCTACTTTTACCTGCTTTGGCAACCTATCAAAATCAAATTCGAAGTTCCAACAAAAACATGATACAGACGATTTGAGCGATCAATATTAATGTTCTACGCATATTATCTACTTTTGAACAACGATACACATGCATGCATTCAAACGAAGAAAAAGGAAACTTGTAGGCATATTCTCACGTCCACCTATTTTTCTCTTCAATGATCGTTATGTAACAAAATTGTTATGGTCTTAAGTGTTGTATATATCTTAAGTATAATTGGACACCTTTTTAAGAGTAAATTTTATCAAAAGTTTGTATTATTTGATATCAAAAAGCCACCACCACATGTGTTGGGATGAGATCAAATGGATTGCAATTTTGTGATAAAATAGTATCAAGTCATTGAATATTGATAAGACGACCTTATGGTAAAAGCCACTCTTCTATACAGTATGAAAGATAACATCATTTCTCTCTTTGAAGAACATGAGACAACAAAAGTCATGATGAAAGCTTTAGAACAAAAATACGGTCCTAGGTCCGACACTCACATACAACTGTTATTAGACAAATATAACAGTGCTCGTATGAGTGAAGATGACTATGCATGTAGGTGACTTTGTAAATCAAATGGAACTTATTACAAAAGAACTTGCAAATGCTGGTCATTCTGTGTCAGACAAAATGCAAGTGACCACCATCTTGAATGGCCTTCCTCTATCATGGGAACATGTAGTAACTACTTTGACACATAGTGGCAAAGAAGTTTCTATGATATCTCTCCCAGTATTGCTTATGTTAGAAGAAGAGAGACTAAAAAGAAGAAGAAGAGAATGAGCCTCTAGCAACCTTATGATGGCTCATACTGTGGCTCAGACTCCGCATGTTCCAACATTTAAGGGCAAACCCAAGAAGTTCAAGAAAAAATGGAAGGGTAAGCCAAAAGGTGACAACAAAGTTAAAGGAGCATACTTTAAATGTGAAAAAATATGACACTTCAAGGAGAAATGTCCAAAGAACAATGGTGGCCAAAAACAGAAGGAAATAGCAATGACAGTTATTAAAGTAATGATGGCAGAACCAATTACAAATTTTTGGTGGATCGATTCGGCAGCAACAAGACACATAACTAGATGCCGAGAATTTTTCATAAACTTCAAGGATAAGGCAGTCGGTGAGCACAAAGTTTACATGGGCAACAACACTTACAGTGACGTGTTAGGAGAAGGCAAATGTAGGATTTCTGTAAATTGATCAGTCATTGTTTTATATGATATATTGTATGTGCTTAGTATTCGCAGAAATCTAATATCAGTTCTTGTGTTAAATAGTAAAGGATACGAGATCAAATTCAAGTCTGGGAAGATCTTTATAAGGAAAGGAAATATATCAGTAAAGGGTGTAAAAATAGATAATATGTATTTACTCAAAGTTGATAATAAAAATTCTATTTATGATTATTTGAATGTNGTCTATCAATAGTTCTTATCTATGGCATTTGCGATTAGGTCACATAAACAAAAATAAAATGATCAAAATGAGTAAAAATGGATTACTGCCAAAACTTAATTCTGGAAATTTTAATATATGTGAATCATGTATTAAGGGAAAAATGACCAATAAGCCTTTTTCAAAACATTGGAAATCATCAGATTTATTGAAAGTAATTCACTCTAATATATGTGGACCCTTTAGAACTAAGACACATAGAGGAATAGAATATTTTAATACTTTTACTGATGATTATTCACAGTATAGACATATCTACCTCATCAGACACAAGTCTGAAGCAATTGAAAAATTTAAAGAATATAAATTAGAGGTGGAAAATAAATTAGGTAGGTTCATTAAGAATTTGAATAATGATAGAAGAGGTGAGTATGAAGCCATGGATTCTTTATGAAAGGCAAGTGGAATAAGGCATTTATACATAATGCCTTATAAGCCTCAACAAAATGGCATTTCAGAAAGAAGAAATAGAACATTTATGGACATGACAAGGTCCATGATGGCATATGCTGATTTACCCATACATTTTTGGAGAGAGGCTTTATCCACAACAGCATATATACTTAACCGAGTTAAGACAAAATCTAAGCTACTCACACCTTATGAATATTGGACAAGCCTAAAACCAGACATTAACAATCTTAAGGTGGGGATGTAAAGCACATGTTCTTATCCCAAAACCCTTAAGAAACAAATTATGCAGTAAAACATGGGAATGCAGGTTTATTGGTTATGTAGAGAATGATAGTAGATACCAATTCTATCATTCTGAGAAAGGATTAATCGAAAGTAGAGATGCTATTATTCTTGAAAATACCAATCAAATTAATCCTATAAACAATATCAGACTTTTACAAGGAGATAATCCCGCGTGTTCAGAAGTCCAAGACATTTCATTAGAAGACAAACATGTGACAGATCTTCATAGTGGGAGAAAAAGAAAATCTAAAGATCAATCACATACAGAAACTAATGATGGAAACAGTGGGAGCAATCAATCACATGCTAATACAAATATTGGAAACAGTGGGAGTAAAAGGCAAAGGCAACCATCAAGCATTCTTAGGGATCATTATGTACTAAGTGTAGATGATATAAATCTACAAGATGATCCAACAAGTTTCAAAGAAGCTAAGAGAAGAAAAGATGCTGACAAATGTATTGAAGCTATGAATGAGGAGCTCAATTCGATCAAGAAAAATGACGTTTGAGAGCTCACAGATCTACTAAATCAAAGGAAAGCCATTTGATGCAAGTGGGTACTAAGAAAGAAATTTAAAGTAGATGGAAGCCTTGATAAGTATAAAGCTAGATTGGTAGCCAAAGGGTTCACTCAGCAACTCGGTGTAGACTTTGTTGATACGTATTCACCTGTGGCTATGTTTGCCTCAGTAAGAATAATCATGTCAGTAGTAGCCAAGATGGATTTGAAATTACATTAGTTGGATGTTAAAACGGCATTCTTCAACAAGAAATTAAAAAAGGACATTTATATGATTCAACCTGAAGGATTCCTAGAAGAAGGACATAAAGAGAAAGTCTATAAATTAAGAAGATCTCTATATAGACTTAAACAATCATCGAAACAATGGTATTTGAAGTTCCACCAAGCTATACTAGAAATTGGTTTCGAGGTAAGTCCACTAGATCACTGTATTTACATAAATACAAATAATGATAAATTTTCAATTTTGTCATTATATGTAGAAAATATATTGCTAACCGGTAATTGTTTAGACATGATAAAAGAGGCAAAGAGTTTCTTAGCATCCAAGTTTGAAATGAAAGATATGAGAGTTACTACCTATGTCTTGGGAATAAGAATTTCTAGAAATAGAAATTCAAAGTTATTATACTTGGATCAAGAGAAATATCTAGAAAAGATACTTAAGAGGTTTAAAATGGAAACCCTTATGTACACCTGTTTCTAAGGGTCTGCACTTAAGCAAGACAATGTGTCCTCAAAATGAGACAGAGATTCAAGAGATGGAATTAGTCCCCTATGCCCAAGCTGTGGGCAGTCTCATGTATGCCATGACAAGCACAAGGCCTGATATTTGTCATGCGGTAGGATTAGTAAGCAGATATCAATCCAATCCAGGGAAGATACATTGGCAAGTGGTAAAGCAAAGATTTAGATATTTGCAAGGCACTAAAAACATGAGTTTATATTTTGGTATAAGTGATTTAGAAATTACAGAATACACAGAAGCAGATTTTGCAAAAGATGTTGATGATAAAAAGTCAACAAGTGGTTATGTATTCTTATTCGATGGAATAGGTGTTTCTTGGCTAAGTACATGAGAAACGAAATTGTGTTGCTAAATCCACAATGGAAGTTGAGAATATATCCTGCAGCACATCGGTAAGTAATGCAGTCTGGATTAAACGTTTCATTGAAAGTTTAAATTTGGGTATACCTAGTAGACCAGTTAATGCGTTTTGTGATAAGAAGTCTATCATATCTCTAATAAAAAGTGGAGCACAAAACTCCAAGGGCAAACACATTAATGTAAGTTATCACTATATTCAAGATATAGTAGAGAGAGGTGAAATAAAAGTTCAATTCATTCTCTCAATAGAGATGGTGGCCGATCCTATGACCAAGGGGTTGTCTCTAGATGAATTCAGGGAGCATGTAGCGACAATGGGGTTAAGGAACACCTAAGTAAAAAGTTGCATGGGTTAGTGCATGATCGAAAGGATTCAGGGACGCCTAAATGAACGGCTATATGTACATCTACCTAATAGGAGACTTAATTGATCGGTAAAAAGGCAGATGACACTGACGAGGTACGGATATTGCAACTCACATGTATGTAAAAGTTCACTAAAAGGCATCTTATTGAGACTTGGTAATATCTATACTTTGAAAGTGTAAAAGACGCTGATAAGGTATATCAAAAGGAAATGCTTGATTGAAGATTCGGCGCTAGTCGACGCATGGACTTGTGTACGACTGAAAGTCGTCAATTGTGGTAAGGGTGTGAACTATATTCCAAACCACAGGTAATTGATGCCATTTGCTTGAAAAACAGTAAAAGAAGTCACTCCTAATATGCTGTCTATAGGAAAGCATGTGGTAAAGAGTGCGGTCAGATAAAATAACAAAACTGTGCTCACATGGAGTCATATTATAATCTGACGCCAATTTGTAGGATTTACAGATAAGAGTTGGCATGGAAAATTATTGGTACCAAGAAAATTTTGTTCAACTAAGTTTATTGTCTGATGTTATTATGTGATCAAGTGAAAGTTGATGGTTTAGAGATGATCACACCAAAACAAGTGTAGTCATCCACACACCAGAATAACTCTCATGGAAGGTGATAACTTCCATGGAGGTTATATCAAAGTAAAACAGAGCAACTCTTCACCAAGAGTTGCATTGCACCCTATATATAGGGTGATGGTCAGAGAGAAAACTATCAATTCATTTTGTTATTTTCTTTGTCTTTTTCACTTTGTCTCCATAGGATTTTCACCCTCATGAGACTTTCTTCTAACGATCAAGACACATATGTAATATTTCATCATAAAGAACTACCATCAAGCCAGTGTCTATAGAATGGGCTGCTGTGGACATCAGTTGCGAAGCGTTGTAGTATATTATGATCATCAGTGTCCCACATGCGTGTATATAAGTTACTGGGTACCCTCTCCTTACAAACCGATTTTTAAAAGTAAATTCTACTCAAGGTTTACATAAAAAAATCGATAGTCATATGTACGACAGTTTTTTTTTTCCAAATATTTAATACAGTCAATTAAAATGTATGTAAAAAAATTCATACATTTTAAACACATGCATGTCAATTTAATAAATTGAATTTAAAAAAAAAAAATCCTTAAACCAGTTTGACAAAAAATTTGTCCTAATTATACACATAAATAAATATATACAATATCGTAAGAATGGTACTCTTCTATAGACACACGTGATATACTATATATATATATCTTCTAAGCAGTCAAGGAAAGCATATGCTTGAAGTTTTTTGAAACTTTATTGGGTGTGTATATATATCTCGAAATTATGATAAATTGTCACGATCTTTAATTTAACTATTTCGTGTGGAAGTTAATTTATCCAGAGTTGAAATGAAATTCCAGATAAGGGTTGGCATAAACTGTTACTGCATGCGTCATTATTGCCATGCATAACACATGCAATTTGATAGGAATATATATGTGGACTCATCACTCCAACAGGAGATCCATTAATTTCCAAGGATAAGATCGCCAAGGGTAGGACCTCTAGCGTTTTTTTTAATAAAAAAAAAAAATCTCTTTTTAAGGGTAAAAAAGTTCAGAGAGAACAATTAAAAAATCATAATTTACATATCTCTTGCAACTCTCTTACCGGAGTTCGCCATATTTTTTTTTGGCAGAATTTTTATTTTGATTTTATGTTATAATTGTTGGAAATAAATTTGTGGGAACAATAGAATTAAAGAAAACAGAAAATTTGTATGGAAATCACTAAATTCATTGACAGTAAGGCGAATATCTGTCTCTTAAACAAATATTGTCTCCCACTTATATAATTAATTCTGCAAAAGAGAATACATCAATTTTGTTCTCATGATACAATATAGTCTGAATGTAGTGTGCAGATTACAAATTCTGAACACTACTCTAAAAACAAAAAATTATATAACATCAATACAGAAGAAGAAAAGATAATAAAAGATTTATGAAAAACACATTTTTTTATTCAATTAACAAAGCAGTTAATAACAGTTTACAAAATAGTTTTCAACAGTTTAATTATGACTGTTGGATAAGCAGTTATTGATGGTTTAAAATATGATTATTGAAATAGCAGTTTAAAAAACAGTTAAAATCTGAATTTTAAAAAATAAAATAAAAACAGTTAGTAAACTGCATTTGAACATATCAAAAAAATAAACTTGTAAATGTGCAACAATGCTAAGTGTGTCAAAAGCATCAATGCGAAGCGTTCATGTCAAGAGCAACGCATTGAGTGATACCAATAGCATGTGTGTAATCAAAAATCATTCTAGTATAAGAGAAATACAATCCCTTATAAAGCATAAATAAATCTCATATTTTTTCAATGTGGGACAAAGAGATAAACACAAGTGGAGGGAATGTTAAAATATTTTAAAATGGATGAAAACTTAATTTTCATGAAATAATTTCAGCAATAATTATAGATTTGCCGTTTTTGGCAAAATTTGGTTTGCCTCATCTCTTTAAGCTCAACTTCTTGGGCTTAGTTCTTTTTTTTTTTTTATCTAATTGATTAAGGAAAAGGGTTATAAGGGAGAAATCTTTACTACTCTTGATCCGAAAGGAAGAGAGATTGGAAGATCCTAAGAAAAAACAAAACTCCAAAAAATAAGTGAGCTCCCCAACAATAGATTCAAAACGAAAATAATAGTGCAAAATTACAAACAAACGGTAAGAAATGAGACATACAAGTGTCCCAGCCCTCTTAATACTTCAATTTTGGTATATTTAGAGTAAGTATTAATCCTTTCTTTCCTTGGGCTGTTAGGGTTTTTCTTCTAACCTTAATTGTTATTTTCTCTTTTTTTGAGTTACCTTAACGATTTAGCTTACAATTTTGATCGATCAACAATTCTCCTTATTAATTGTCCTATATTGTCAGAACAATTTTAATTCTGTTAAGCATAGCTCTCTTACACAGTTACACCACATATACATATATATATATATATATATTAAAAAAAAAAACATTTACCATTTTTGGTTCATCCACGACAATGTACACATTTACACCATTTATAGCCTGGAAGCATTATTGATGGACAAGGTACAGATTGATGATTGATCAAACATCTTGAAGTAGTCAGTGTCTGTGTTTCAACTCAAAAGACATTAATACGTACTAATTAATAGCCAGCACATATTTTCACCAACGTGGGCCAATATGGCAACTACTCCCTCCAACCTAACTTTGCCCTACAATATTATTGTTAGATATATATTGCTTGAAATTCATATATATATATATATATATATAGGCAATTTTTTTTTTTCTAATTTATATATATAGGCAATTTGCTTGAACATGTGCTATATATATCCGACCAGGGCTTTAAACTCTTTTGTCTTGAGGTCAAACATAATAAGCATGGTAGTCCCACTATTAAACTATTATCCCATGCATCAATGGTGATGAAAACTGGATTCGAATGTTTAGCAATTTGTTATCAAGATTACTTGGTAGCAAATTTGAGGGATCTCTATCCAAGTAAGGATGCGGGTTGCCTGAGACTTGTTTGGACAAATGGACAACATAAAAATTCTTTTATATTTACTGTCTGAATTGCTATATTGCTGAGAATCTCTATCCATGAAAAAAAATATTGTTCAGTCACTAGGTCTAATGGTCTCCAAACATCTACCTGATAAATGGCTATGCGAATATTTTTCATAAGATAATTGGAGCATATATAGCACCATGGAGCAGTGGTTACCGGTAAACCTATTTAAAGAAGACTGTTGTTAAAGGTATTACAATTTTTACTAGTAATTCACATGGTACTTCAGCCACTAAAATAATTAAATTTCCTATTAAAGCCCGGTTTGTTTCGACGTAAAATAATTTCTAGAAATCATTTTTCATATTTTCTGGTGTTTGGTGGGACGTAAAATAATAGTCAACGGAAATCATTTTCAGTTTGAACGAAAAATCTTCTTTAAATTTTCGTAAAATGGTTTCACCTTTTTAAAACCGTAAACCATTTTCCGAGTTTAAGCGTCACATTCTCAAATTGGTAGACTACAGCTAAAGCATCATCAGATCCCGCTGGAACCCGGTCGGAACCCATCCCGGGAGATTTTCGGACCTGCCCGAGACATTTTTGAAACTCCCCGGGACATTTTCGGACCTACTCGGGATATTTTCGGGACCTGCCCAGGACATTTTCGGGACCCGCCCGAGACATTTTTCAGAACCTACCCAGGATTTTTGGGACCCGCCGGGACATTTTCGGGACCTCCCCGGGACCCATCTGGGACATTTTTGGGACCCGCCCAGGACATTTTCGGGACCTCCCTGGACCCGCCCAGGACATTTTCAAGACCTCCCCGGGACAGTTTTTGGGACCTCCCTGAGACATTTTCGGGACCTCCACGGGACATTTTCGGAACCGCCCAGGACATTTTCGGGACCCGCCTGGGACATTTTCGGAACCGCTCGAGACATTTTCGGGACCAACCTAGGACATTTTCAGGACCTGTCCAGGACATTTTTGGGATCCACCTGTGACATTTTCAGGACCCGTCGGTGACATTTTTTGGACTCGCCCGGGACATTTTCGGAACTCGCTCGAGACATTTTCATGACCGCCCGGGACATTTTTCCAACCGCCTATGACATTTTTGGAATTCACCGGGGACATTTTCGGGACTCGCCAAAAATATTTTCGAGACCCCCGGGACATTTTTGGGACTCGCCCAGGACAACATTAGGACATCACCGGGACCTGATCGGGACATCGCTGGGACCCACTCAGGACATTTTCAAGACCCGCCCGAGACAATTTATATTAATTTTTTAAAATTGTGCATAAAAAATAATTTTTTTGGTTAATATGATTGGTTGAAAATAAAAAATAAAAATAAAAAATTGCGATTTTTCGTGCGCGCCAAACACCAGAAAATATTTTCGACGAAAATCATTTTACGTCGAAACAAACGGGGCCTAAATTTTATTGGCTTTTTCTCTTTTTTTTACCTCAATTGTGTTGCATGGCACTCATTTGGAGGACTGTCACGTAAATATTATATAAAGAATTTGTAATAAAATTGTAATACTCCCAATACTTTTCTCGAAAGAATGATGCTCATATGAACACTGCACTAAGAACATGTTTGGTACGCGGAATAACTATTCCATTAAATAACCTTTATCAAGTATGAAATGAGTATAAGGCATTAGCCTTGAAATAGTCATTTCGATGGCCATAAATGAATAGTTATTCCTTTAATTAAGAGAATGACAATTCTTTTTAACTTAAGAGGAATGATTATTCCATTAATTGAAAGAATAGTCATTCTATCATGGCCATTGGAATGGTTATTCTAAAGCTAATTTACTCTACTTATTTCATTCTTAATAAAGGCTATTCCTTGAAATAGCCATTCCGCATACCAAACATAACCTAAGTCTTTCTTCTTCATACCGAGACCAATGCACTAAAATTAATTTTTTACCCCTTTTTTTTTGACAAAATAAATTCCTCCCAACTCAAAATTCTAATTCCACTCTTAACTCTACAGGGTTTGGAAAAATATAGGACCAACTATTTATCCATCTCCTATTCATTTTTATTCATATTTTAAAATTTAAAATTAGACCTACAAATTTAAAGATAAATTTAAAAAATAAATAAATAAAAGATAAAATAATAATAAGAATAATTTTCAAAAAATAAGGGAGTTGGACTCTCAATCATTATCACCGCAAACAAACAAACGAACCTACAAACAAATAATTGGGAGCCATTATTAGATTAGGTGACAAGCATTGAACGGTAGTGGGACCAAGGGGATTGATATAGCACGTGATATATTTTATCCTGGACTATTGCAAAAGTCACTCGATCCATTTTAAGCCATAGAATTGAAGACATCAAGTTGTGCATTACAAGAGTTTTCTAAATGATGGGATTCTTTTTTAAAAAAATAAAATAAAAAATAGAAAACCTTTTCGGGACTGAATTTCGAACTCTTTCATCATGCACTACTATGAAGTATGAAGTCTTTTGTCCTACGGCCTGCAGAAGCGATTACCAAGAATACTCACACACACGTGTAATCGTGGGGACTAGTAGAGCAAGTGAATTATTGGCCTTCTAGCATTTGGAAGAATAAATCTTTCCTCCAAACTCGGCTGGAATAAATATTAAGCTAACATATATTAAAAAATACATGTAATTCTTGTAATTCTTATATGCATGTAAGATTAAGACTCCGCATGTCACACATCAGACTGGACAAAAATTCCCTACAAATGGGGATTGTTCCTACTCCTGCTCCTTCCTCTTTGGGCAGAGGTATGTGAAAGGACTCTTCTGTCCAAACAGTAAAGTCTGCCCCAGCAGGAAATCCACCCATAGGGACCTTTGTGCGGGGTAGCAACTCTTTGTTCAGACAGAGGAGCCCATCTCACAATCCTCTGTTATTACTCTTACCTCATCTCTGTAGGCCGAGAATAGCGGAAGATATCCATATAAGACTTTGCACCAAACTCAAAACTTGATTGCTACTAGTCGTGCTGGGGACACACAAATTGAGCATGGACAAAGCTGTGTTTCCAAACCTTATGCTTCATGCCATCGGTTGGGAGGTCAAATTTACGAGGGTACATAATTAACGAGTATTGCCCCGGTGAGCCAATGACAAAGAAAGAAAGACCAGTAGCTAGGGGAAGTCCTCAAAAGGATAATAAAATAGTGGACATTAGGCTACAAAATCTAATTATTGTATGACACCAAATGGAAGGCCATTTAGTCACGTGAACCTAATTCTCCTGCACTGAGCAAACTGTGTGTTACTATTTGGAGGTTGGAGGTAGCACTCATGTCAAACAAATTAAATAATCAATCTATTAAACTAACATGTCTCTAAATTACATGTGATTCTCACATTCATTTTTAATAGTACACGTGATTCTTAAAAATAAATACGTCAATTTAATAGACTAGATTGGAAAAAAAAAGTTTGTCCCAACCTTCAACAACATCCATTCGTGTCGCTTAGGAAAATGACTTCCAAGGCACGCAAATACATGTGATTTACATGAAAACGCTCCATTCTTGTTCCTAGTATCATCGACCTCACCTCAACCTAATGCATGGTTAGATTTGGCCTTAAAGCAAAATGGTGGAAAAGATTTGACTGGCCAATAGCAAACAGTGAGGCAAGGTTTTCTGTAGTTGAGTGACCCAGCAACCAAACAGCCAAAAGACAAGACAAGGTCAAGCAATCCAGGCTTTCAGTATTGAGCCATAATACGGAAAAGAAAGAAATACTTTTTTCATGGACAAGAATTAGCTTCACCCCAGCACATTTCATAATATTAACTATCCAGAACCACCGAATTTTTTTTCCTCTGTCTACTGTCTAGAGCATCTCATACATTCCTAGGAGGAAAAAAGAAAAATTGAATATCAAATAAGAAGGAAAAAAAAGAGTATCTGGGGAATTATGTTAGATATATTGACATGAGACGCAAACCAGATGCTAACAATTCAACAAATCCTCACTCAAGTGCTACCAGGAGCATCACTTCCAGCAGACTTGCGGTTCAGGTAACGAATAACAGCATCTTCCACCCTGAAGATTTCACCAAAAAAATGAAAAGAAATTAAGAGAACTGCTATACACACTGCTGTTCATGGGAGAAATGTTTAAACAGGGAAGATATCTGGAGGAGACGCAAAAAAATAAATCAACATTGATGTCATATTAAGCCTTTGTGGCAATAGAAGTCAAAGCAATTGATTTGTTCTAGTTTGGAGACTAACATAAAATACATTATCAGTGGTTAATATTGTATTTAGAAAGGATAAGTAAACATGGCAAACCAAAAGTGCACACCATCCACTGAATATGAAGCACCGTGATCAGCAAGGAACCTTCTTATGAATGAACTAGATCCATACAAGTTATGGGAGTTGCATACAACACTATATATTTTTTAAGCTGCAATTCAAATGGTTCTTTCCACACAACCATGTTCACTACAATAGAAAAGCCACTAAACTTTTTAATGATAGTATCAACAAAGAATTAGGACCATCATGCGATGGTTTTATTTTTTTGACAAGGCTTTCAGTCAACTTTCTCAATCAAAATCTTCCGGCAGCAAAATTACTTTACAATGGTTTTTGAAGGAAGAGAAAATTCAAACAGGATCTTAAAAACTCATTCAATCAAGATACTTTATACAGCAAACAGTTATGAAAGGGATATGATCGTGGGTAACAATCCTGTCTCATGTTTTTCACTTTGATAAGTTACAAAGATCTCTCTAGTCAACATGAAGAACTTCTATTTGTAACCAGAGAAGACTACAATCAGATAACCAATGGGAAAGCTAGGTAAAACTTTATATCAACCAATCTATGAGATTAATAACGAAACACTGCTAACTAAATTTGAATACTTATATATTATTTCCCTAACCAAGCGCTAGTCACCCAAAGAAAGAAAACCAAAATCAATCAAACAAAAAACAAAGAACAAAAAACTGTATTCAGTTGGAAGAAAATGAGGGAAATAATGAGAAACAGAACAGAAGCTTACCATGGTTGATTATAGAAATCAGAACGGCGCTCTTTTTCTGAATTATGGCTAGCATCTCCAGCAGCAAGCTTTAGATCCTTGCTCTGAGAAGCAATCAAAGCATTAATAAATTCTGCCGGAGACAGACTAAACCCAAGAAAGAAAGCCCGCCTCCGACGATGCTCATGAATCTTCTTTATAGAAGCACAAATCAATTCATCACAAGCATCAATCTCTTTGTGCCTTTCAATGTTTGACAAGAAGGCAGACATATCCTTCTCTAATTGAAAAGGCACATCAACCAGTACATCATAACAAGTACTTCCAGCAGGACAATTTCCTGAAAGCTTGATTTTATGCTCCAAATGTATAGGCAGAGGGGGCGTCAAATGCTGTGCTATCTTCTGCGTAACCATGGCAAATTTCATCTTCTCTTCCCCAAACACTTTCTGTAGAGGTGGATCACATACAAAGAAGGAAGGATCATTAGGGTTCTGCAACTTCCTAGCCTTCACATAGTGCCAAATGGCAGCAATAACTCTTGAGCGTGTCTCCACCTCAATTCCAAGAACTTCAGTTAGAGCCGGTGAAAGTTTAAATTTCTCAGGAACATAGTTCATTTCCAGTCTTATTATTGCAGTGAATTCCTTATCCCCTTTTTTCTTCACCTCAAATCCCTCATGAAGAACAGGCGACCGAGCACTCTCCCACAGAATTACATGGTTATCTGGATAGAGGCTTTGGTCCAAGTATATGGTAATTTTCTTGAAAAAGGATGAAAACTTTGGGTATGAAGAGGTAGTTTTCTGTGTCATTCCAGCCAGCACAGGATCCTTTCCTTCTTCCAATATCCTCCCAATTATCTTAAGTGACCAAGAAGGAGGCTCTGCATTCTTCGTCTCAGGACTTGTTTGCGTTTGATTTGAGAAGGTGTTGAAAACATAAATCCGGAGTGTTTTCTGAACACGAGAAGGGCTTTTAAGGGACTCCTGAATGTCAATCTTCTTTCTTGCCAAAGCAGCATCAACCCGAGTTTCCAATTCAAGCATTTGAGTATAAAGAGCAGACTCTGGCAGAAGTGCAGCCACTTTGTCCGGTATTTGCTTCTCGGGTAACTTCTGCTTCTTTCTACGGGCAGCTGGGGTCAGCTCCATGGTCTTATATGGTGAACCCGTGTTGGCATTGGATGAACCTGGAGGCCGAGAAGGCGGCTTTTGAGCAGTCCTCTTGGCACCCCCAGAAACAGGCGTCGAAACAGAAGGCGTTGGTACGCCTACATTACTAGTATTTCCGGTATGCAACTGGGCTTGAGCTTGTAACTGAGCTTGGAATTGGACATGGGCAGCTTGAGCTTGGGCTTGAGCATGAGCCTGTGCTTGAGCATGAGCCTGTGCATATACAAGCGCCTGAGTCTGAGGTTCAGATAGCTGAAAGTGGCCTGGAAAGTGAGACCCACCTTGTGTTTGAGCTTGTGACTGAGAGAGAAGATGGGGTTGGTGGTTCACGGGCATAGATTGCGGAACTGTCCCAGAGTTGCCAAAAGAGGTTGGCGCCCCAACATTCTTCTTGGGGTTATTATTATTCATTGAAATCGTTGTCTAACACCACAGCCTAACAATCCAAATCCTTCAGGGGCCAAACTACACCATCAAAATCCACAAAACTTTAAATTTAAGCCTCTTGAAGCCCAAACTCAAGCATACTAAACCCAAAATTCAAGCTTTATTTTCCCCAATTGAACTTTAACCGATATTTATAGCAATCAAGGGTAAAATTCAGCGTACACCGGGAAATTTCCTGACTTCCAACTAAGAATTCCCACACGGCGTCGTTTTTTGTACCTGTTTTTGAAGGAACCCTAGCTTCACAAGCAAAACCCAGATCTAGAATCATAAGCTGAGAACAATGAACCCCCAACAAATTGCCTTGAAACTTAAACTTCAACTCAAAAAACGAAACTAATTACGAAAAAGAATATGAATGATAGACATACCCATACAAAAATATAAGGAAAAAATATGCTAGAGTAAGCGAAACGAAAACGAAACGTTCTTACTGGTCCGTTTCGCTCCGCTTCTCGTTTTCTCTGCTTAGAGATCGCCAACGAAGCCGAAGTGGTTCTCTTCCCCAGAGCTCTGTCTCTCGCGCACTGGTTTTTTCAATTGTGAGAGTGACGAAAGTGCCCTCGTTTAGAGTGACAAATTTTTAATGAGGAAAGCCCAATCCGAATAGATATGGTCTTCCATTTTGGCCCAACCCAAATAAAAATTGGGCCAGCCCAAGCCCACACACAATATCAACACGTAAACCCCTAGCGCCACCACTAGGGTTTCCCTGGCTCTCTTTATACCTCGTTTTCCTTCTGCTGGGATTTTGGGAAGGCAGCGTCGAACAGAGGCAGAAGCCATGGTTAGTTCCGCTGCTAATCTATTTTGGTTTCTCTTTGTTTAAGCATTTGGAAAGTGCTTTTCTTGTTTGTTGAATCAGAAAAACAAGTAATAGTAATAAGGGCGAACGTTGCTTCTCAAAAGCTCTGGCTGTTGCTCTTGATTTCTCACTGGATGTGTTGTACTGACTTTTCAGGTGAAGTATTCGAGGGAGCCAGACAACCCCACCAAGTGTATGTTGATTTTGAAGTTTTTTTCACCTTTCAATTCTAGTTTCATTGGATCTTATCTGGGTATTTGTTTGGAAGCTGAGAAACTGCTGGATAATGAAAAAAAACTTATATTCTGATTGTAGAATTGTCCATTTTTTTTGTACTTGAAAAAAGAGTGTACATTGGTTGGGTTTTGTTCTTAATTTTTTCTAAACATAAGTATAAAATATGAGATTTAAAAATTCTTTTTTTTTCCTCTAGTTCTGCAAGCCACTATTCCTACTACAATAGAAATCTGACATGTTACTTTCTGATCATGATTTCAGCCTGCAAAGCAAGAGGATCCGATCTCCGAGTTCATTTTAAGGTACCCTTTTGGCCAACTTTGTTAAATATCTCTGTTGTGTGTACAGAGTTTGTTTTGACATAATTGCTCGTGTTGTCTGCTGAAGGGTATTTTGGTTTTGGAAACCTACTTGCGGTTATTGGATAAGCCTCTGTGGGTTTTCTACTGTCAAAAACTTATTATCAGATAGTATACTCTCATTCTGATTCTGTAATTACCGGAGATATTAAATTGTTGGACTTAATTTTAGTGGCTTTTGTCTGTCCTATTAAGTTCCCATTTCTCTTGTCTTCTGAAAAAGGTGAGAAATGTTTCTTCATAAATCTTGGCTAAAAAAATGCCTATTTTTTCCACCCTTCTGCCAAAAAACAATGACCTCATTAGAAAATGGTGGAACGTGAAGGAAAAAAATGTAGAGATGGGAATGTACTCAACCAGAATACAAAAGAGAGAACCAAAGGAAAAGGGAAAAAAAAAAGTGAATGTGAGAACTGACATAATGTCATCATCAAGCAGGGATAATGTGTTCATTTGAATCCCCATGTGCCAATGCTCATCTTTAGCTCTAAAGTCTGCTGTTTGAGGATATGAAAAAGAAAAATGGCACTCTTAGGTACCAATGGTATTTTGCTCTTCCTTAATCAGATGAGCAACTTTCCATAGCCCATTCTAGAATCTTGTTCAATCATTTTTCAAAAGTTATCTGCATAGTGAACTTCCTGGCTGTTTGAGCCATAAGAAGAAGTGATGTCTAGCATAACACATGGCTATTGCTTTATGAATAGGTGTTGTCATTCCTCCCTCTTACCATTTTAAAGTGCCCTCTTTCTTAGTTATGCTCGCATAAGGAAGTTGTTATGATAGTTCCGATGCATTTTATAGAGCTTAAATTGCAGAATTTAAGATAGTTGACGTAGCAGTGGACGCAGTCGAGCATAGAAATGTTTGTACCAAATTGTCATGCAATTATTGCCTGTAGAAGTTCTGACATTAAGTTCTTTATATTTTGGAATTATGTTTCATATTTTAGTAGCTATGACATCATTTTTGGCTCCTTTGCATAATATTCTGTTTGCTTCTGGGTAGGTTATTGTCTTTTTAATGTGTATGTACTTAGATTCATTTCACTTCTCCTTATATAGAACACAAGGGAGACTGCCTTTGCAATTCGAAAGTTGCCTCTGGTCAAGGCCAAAAGGTATTTGGAGGATGTTTTGGCCCACAAGCAAGCCATTCCATTCCGGCGCTTTTGTCGTGGAGTTGGGAGAACGGCACAAGCTAAGAACCGCCATTCAAATGGACAAGGACGCTGGCCTGCGAAGTCTGCAAAGTTTATTCTGGATTTGCTTAAGAATGCTGAGAGTAATGCCGAGGTTTGTAATATTTTAACTTGAATTCTTGTTATTTTTGTTCCATTTCTGTTGGCTAACCACCACATGTTCGTGTTGTCAACTATTCTCTAGGTGAAAGGGTTGGATGTGGATTCGCTTCACATATCTCACATCCAAGTAAATCAAGCCCAAAAGCAAAGGCGTCGCACATACCGTGCTCATGGAAGAATTAACCGTGAGTGCTTCTTGTCCACTTCTGAGTTGAGTTATATTTTCTCTACTTTAGTGTCAACTTTTATATTTACTTATAAATTCTTTTGGCAGCCTACATGTCATCTCCATGCCACATTGAGTTGGTTTTGTCAGAAAAGGAAGAACCTGTCAAAAAGGAGGTAATTTGAGACATAATATGTTCTTAATGAAGAAAATCGACGTGCTTGGTGTCATTTACTTTGGAAGTGCTCATGTTTTATTTGTAAAACTTTCTTGTGTACTTGCATGAGTGTCTTGTTTATGATAGTCTGTGAAATCCGTGTTTAAGTGGTATGACATTATTCAATGTTTCCACAAATTTTGCAGCCTGAGACTCAATTGGCTCCTAAGAAATCGAAGACTCAAGCCCTACGTAGTGGTGCTTCTTCTTAAGATGCAGAGTTGTAGACCGTATTTCAGCAAGTTCTTCTTTATTTGTTGTTTCATGAGAACATTTTTGTCTGTCTTATTTAATGAAGTGATATAAACTCAGAGTATGTCTTGAGAGATTATTGTATTGTGTTTTTGGTGCTTAATGCAAACCATTTGAAATAGTACCTTCTGCATGGGCAAGGTTCCATTCCACAATGTGTTGTTGAGTGGTACTTGGAATTTCGTATGGTGCTAAAAATTGCCACAAATATTACCTTCTTATTTGAAAATAGGCGTGAGATCCTATGTATTTTGAAAAGACAACCCCTCACAATAAGGTCCGTTTAGTTTGCGAAATAAATCCTGAAATGAAATGATTATTCTTTTGAAATAGTCATTCTTTTATTTGGTAAGGCTCTATTCAATGAAAATAATTACTCCTTTACAAAAAAGAATAGACTACTTTTTCCCAAACAAAAAAAAATACATTTTTTCTTGTATTTATCTTCTATAAAACTAAGAACTTGTTTTTGTTGAAATGCAAAAAGTGGCCAAATACCCACTAAAGAAACTAAAGATGGTCGCACCACTTTCGGAGTGCCTTGTGATGGACTCACAAAGCACTATAGTGTGGTTCGATTACCTTCGGTGCCATCAGAGCCTGGCCACCTCTGATGCGCATCGAGGTGGTGGCAACCACCCCTGATGACACTCGGGGGTGACTGCGTAGTCTTAGCTACCTTCGATGGCACCGAAGGTGGTCGCACCACCGCTAGAGTGCCTTGAGGGTCCAGCATGAGGCACTTTGTGGGTGGTGTACTACCCCCAATTTCTTTAGTGGGTATCCGACCATCTATTGGGGTTAGTGGAACGAGGCCTAAGACCCTGTTTAGTTTGCAGAATAAACCTCTGGAATGAAATGACTATTTCTATGAAATACATATTCTTTTATTTGATAAGAGCTTATTCCAATGAATAGTTATTCCGTTGAAAAATTTATTCCCTTACGAAAATAAACAGTTATTCCTTAAAGTATTGACAACATTTTTCAAAAAAATACTTATTTATTTTATTTTCTTTCTAACTTAAAAAAAATAAAAATTCAAAAAAAAAAAAACGTGAGTTTTAGTTGGTGGCCAACCACCCCACCCACAAGGGTCGCCGGGGATAGTGTGACCACCCCTAGTGCATTTGGGGGTGGGGGTGGTTGCGGCCACCCTTAGACGTTGTCAGGGTGGCCACGACGTATGAGGGTGACTGCGACCACCCCCAGTGCTCATTGGGGGTAGTGCGGTCACCCTAGCTTCTACAATAAGTGGCCACACCACCCCAATAGTTGTCCTCTTTTTTTTTGTTTTTAATAATTTGTTTTTAAAATATAAGAAATAAAAAAAAAATTATTAATTTTTATTCAATTATTATAATGATATATGTTGTCACTAACTAAAGAATAGAAATGGACTATTTCATTCTACCATCCTCTATTTTCAGATAATAGCTATTTTTTTTTAATATAAATACTTATTCCGCTTACCAAACGAGGCCTTAAATCTCTCAAATCACGAGGGGAAAAAAATTACGTTAACCAGAAGCCATAGAATGTCGATGGTAAATGGCACATGGGCAGAAAAATCACTTAAACAGAACGAAGGTTTTTTTCTTTTTTCTTTTTTCTTTTTTCTTTTTTATTTTTCTTTGTGTATTGAAACTGAACGAAGTTAAGTGCAAGTATATTTGTATTACAAAAGGCTCATTACTGCCAAACACACAAAACAATCAAGACTGTTGCAGGGTCAACCCAATATGCACCCAAAAAGGAGCAGCTTCAAGGTTGCACAGCTTCCAGAAGTTTCTCGTACACCTGTCTAGCAGTACAAATCTTCCACCCTAATACAATCATCAAAAGTTAATTGAATTGGCACAACGTCTTAGCAAGAAGACATTTATTTTTTTTAATGAATAATATTTATGGAGAAGAAAAGAAAATTCTCACAAACGCAAAAGTATACAACAACACTATCCTAATGAGGTCAAAAATCTAAAAAGTGACAAGATCTACAAGTTTGAGAAAAGAAATTAAGAACAAGAGCTACAACTCAATCTAAGTGGACACTCAAGAAATGAAAATTTAGCCTAAGTAGATTAGACTTGTGATCTCGAAAATTACGTCGATTTTTTTCTTCCAAAATGCTCCACATTACTAATTGGCTTGGCACAACGTCTTAGCAAAGAAGACATTTATTTTTTTAATGAAGCATAATTTATGAGAAGAAAAGAAAATCTAATAATTTATGAGAGAAAAGAAAATACTCACAAACACGAAAAGTATACAACAACACTACCCTAATGAGGTCAATAATCTAAAAAGTTGACAAGATCTACAAATTTGAGAAAAAAAAATAAAGAACAAGAGCTACAACTCAATCTAAGAGGACACTCAAGAATGAAAATTTTAGCCTAGGTAGATTAGACTTGTGATCCTCGAAAATACGTCGATTTTTTTCTCTCCAAATGCTCTACATTTACTAAAGTGTGAATGACTTTCCATACGGCATCTATGAATTGTCCCCACCCTTGCATCTTCCAACATTGAAAAAGCTCAACAACATTGCTAGGCATAACCCACGAGACTCCAAATAAGGTGAGAACCAAATGTCATATCTCGCTAGTAAACTCACAATAGATAATGAGGTAGTTTATGGTTTCTTCGCTCTTTTTTCAAAGACAACACCAATTAACCAAGGTAAGTTCCCGCCTCCTAAGGTTATCAGTCGTAAGTATTTTACCCAAAGCTACTGTCCAAGTGAAGAACGCAATACAAGGTGAAGCCTTCACCTTCCAAATGCTCTTCCAAGGAAAAAGGGAAGACACACCATATGTTAATATATTGTAATAGCTCTTTACTTCAAATCTATTATTACAAGTTGGGGACCACAACGTTTTAACTATCTCTCTCGAAAAGGTTTTCGATTAGTACAAAATATCAAGGAATGTAATAAGGGACTCAAATCCCAATCCTGGGCCGCCCTAAAAATAATCAGGACAAAGAAGCTTTAGTGCCGGATTACATGTACATCACCTACTTGAAAGTCCCATCTCCACATCGTGTATCCTGCTAGAAACGAAGGCGAAATCCATCACCTACTCTGTAAGAGACCAAGTTTGAGAAACGCCCCAAGCCATTTCTAATATTCCTCCAAAGCCTACCCCATAAGGAGCTCGAGTTTCCTCCGAGCACTAGCCCCTCTCTGGATCCCATACTTTTCCACAATCACCTGTCTCTATAAGGAATACTCTTTTTGTGCAAACTCGAAAGCCATTTATCCAAAAAAGCTTTATTAAACAACAAGAGGTTTCTCACATCCAAACCTCCTCCAAGAATTGGGGCTTTACTTGAAATGTGCCTCACTCAAAAATATAGTACATAAAGGGCAAAAATAAAAAGAGTGCAGATACTGCAACTTAAACAAACCAGCTAATGCCGCCTCTTCTATACTCGCATTGGCTTGAAATGGTAATTAGGGGCCTACATACCAGTTGAGACAGTTGTTTGCTATTGGGATATGTACACACCCTTGAACCACAAGCAGTTAAAGTGTATCCTATATCTAGTGCACGTGTGCTTTCCCATTAATGCATTTTGGTTACTCATAAAAAAGTGATATTTGGTTAATTTGATAAGGAAAAAAACAAAAAAATAAATAATAATAGTTAAGTTAAAAAGCAAATCTGCCACTTTTATCCTCGAATGTTGGAATCTACCTATTTGAATTAACAGGGCAGGCATAAACTAGATGGAGGATAGGGGTGCATGGGAGCATGGTTATCTTGAAAAGTAGGACATAGATTCAGCGTGAAGGAGTCAACATGTCGCCGTTAGAAAGTATACGATTATCAGAAATATGAAATTACTCACCATCTAATGTGCAAAACCTAATATGAGAATTAACACACATGAGCAAACAGACACTCACAGCCTTTCATACAGATACAAACAAAGGAAAATTTGATTTAACTCACCACAAGTAGTTTTGATTTGTTATTCCACCCTCTCTGAAGAGTCATCTGGCTCAGTCTCAGACCCAACACCTGGGTCCAAAGGAAATGTGTTTAATTAACTAGACATTTAAAGGTTAAAAAAACAGAGAGAGATATGATGTTCGTGTTTTCTGTGCTGCACCCTGCAAGCCGTGGGGAAGCTAACAATGAACTGTTGGAATTCAATGGCAAAGTATGCCCCTATTCATCTAGGCAATGAAGTTGATACAC
>FXXK01002047.1:0-13590 GCA_900184695.1 Betula pendula
AGCGCGGTACCACCACGCACTTGCGAAAAAGAGGAGATGCTTGAAGCATAGGCAAGCAACATTACCAACAGTTTGCCCAGCACAGGCGGGCAAAATAACGGTAAAATGAAGACCTCGCCATTATCCTTTAACATTTGCCTTTACAAACATGGGCAAACGATGCAATTCACTCATATATCTTTGAGAATGAAACATCGCAAACAACTCAATTTCATCCAAAATTGGCGGGGAAGGTGGTATGCAGAATTGACAATTAGTTTTGCAAAAAAAAAAAAAAAAAACAATCAAAAAAAGTTTTTTGCAGCAACAAAGTCTTCTCCAAAGCGGAAACAACAAAGGAACACGCCCAAGCGGGGGGGGGGGGGGGGGGGAACGATTGACATTAACAAAATCATGGGTCACTGGACCCTTACAAAAAATAAAAGAAAAGAAGAAGGGAAAGCGTCGCAAGAACACGCCTCCCCCCCTCTTAATCTTCGTCGGTGGAGAGGCGCAGCAACGAAGGCGTCCCAACCAAATTCGCCTCCATTCCTCATGCGCGGCGATGCACGCTTTCGAGCATAGGGACCAAGTCCCTCAAGGCGGCGGAATCTCCGCACTGCACATAGGACTCGGTTTCTCTAAACGCCGAGCCGCCACTCCTCACGGAAGTAGTGGACCTTGTATTCCCTAGGGGTCGGTTTACTCTGCCCTAGGTGTAGGAAGACCCTTGTCTTCCCCTTACCGGCCGCCTCGTTTGACCTCGGCGGACTTTGACGTTCCTCCCGCTGAATGGGGAAGACCCTCCGCCCTTCCCTCTTCCGGGCGGAGCAGCAGTACCCCCGGAATAAAAAAACGGATCGTCGATCCGCGTCCCCGACGAGCCCGGAAGGACATTTACGACTTATGAATCCGGAACCAAAATTCTTGGGCAGGCCCAGCAAACCGGCCACCAGCCCCCGGAGTGTCTGCTCCGGCGAGTTGCCCTCTGGGAGCTTCTGGGGGGCAGGAACCTACGAGGCCTCCGGAGACGCCCCCGATCATCATAGCGCAAAAGCTTTTTTTGAAACAAAGAAGGAAGAAAACACCCGTTTATGAACAGCAAAAAATTAGAGTAGCAGCGAAAGAAAAGCCAAGGCTATGCTCGCTTTAAAATAACCGCCACCAGACTTTGGAAGCCAATAGGGTGCGATCGCTTTAGGGAGGCAGCGCCGAATTTATTACACAGCCCGCTGTCTGCCGAGCACAGAATCCCAAGCAAGAGGGACTTTCCAAATTTCGGGAATGAAAGTGTTCGGGGTAACGACGTTCCCTTCCGGGCTAAGTACATAAATTGCCTGGATCAATATTCCAAATCGCGTGGCTCAGACCTACGGGTCAGAAGTGCAGTCAGGTGATAAGACAAAGCAAAGAATCTCATTATGAGACTTAGGCGAGTCTTGTCATGCCAAAAAAAAAAAAAAGGAGAGAGGATAAGGAAAGGGCTGGGCTAGATACGAAAGCCGTCTCGACCGACCCCCATGGGCCCTTTATTTGCTCGAAACCCTTACCAACGCCAAACAGCAAAAGCAACAACGCAACGTACCAAATTACGCTGTAAATAATAAATCATATATATAGGGTGTGTCCATAATTACAAAAATATTTTTACAATCATGTGGAAGGCGCGCCCCCACCAGTGGAAGGGTTCGGCCTTAGATCGCTTTCGGCTGCAACTTTGGGCGCGCTGCTGCCCCAGCTTCGATCATCCGCGGACGCGCCGCTGCGGGGCGAGGAATGGTAGACAAAAAACGAGCATCAGGGCAACTCTACCACCCCAATCTCTTTGAGCTCATCCAAGCTCGAGGGTCAGGAAAAACTCTTCGGATCTTAAACGGTAGTACTCGGTGCCTGTGCCGATCACTCATCGACATCCCGCCGCATGGTCTCTATCCCCCATTCGTACCCATTGATCCAAGTGCGATTCCTGACCACGTTAACTTGTCAAGTTGGTGCTTATATCTTTTCACCCAACCCGTTCGCCTCTTTAAGCTGTGCATGAAACGGGTTGCCGAATTAGTAGCGGCCTGTTTTTCTCGAACGAAAGATCCGGTTTTCTTTCTTCAGAGCCACCACCTCATCTTGTAAGGAGGCAAGTCGCTTCTCTGCGTCGCCTAGCCCCTCCGCGCAGAGTCGCGCTCAACCTCTACGGAGTGGAGGTTCCGGGATAGATTGGAGACCTCCGCCTCAAACCCAGCAATCGTCCCCCTCTGCTCATCGACGGACCTTGCAACCGAGATGAGCGATCCACCAATTCGGATTCTGCTTGCACAGCTTCTGCAAGCCTGACCCTGAAGGTCGGCAGCCAATTCTTCGAGCCCCGCGTTCGTCCTGTCAAGCCGGAGGACATCAGAAGTTAAGGTGTCAATCCTCGCCTGGCCAGCGTCGACGGCTGAACGAAGCTGATCATATTCAGAAGACTTCGCCTCCAAAACTTCCTGCCTCTCTAAGGCTGAAGAAAGCTCTTCCTTGTAACGAGCCGACGCCCCTTCCAGCTCGAGATTGCGAGCTTCTAATGCTGCGATGGTGGATCTAGCCGCTTTGAGCTCATCCTCCCGAGCCTCCATCCGTTCTTTCCACTCAAGGAACGAGTCTCCGCCGGAGTGCAAATGTCTACCGAGCGAATCCACGGCGACTAAAGAGTCCTACAAAAAAAAGGGAGCACAATTAATGAGCGAGCAGAACCTTAAAGGTCGAGGTAATTAACGGTGGCCGCGATATACCTCTATCTGACGACGAAGACCAAGAACCGGATCTTCGTGAAGGCCCGACCGTTTCCCACCAAACTGGACCGCCAGGCGCCGACCCTACGGGATGGTGAAATTGGGGAACCTCGCCTCCAAGTTCGAAGGCTCGGGCTCATTGGGGACCTCGAAGGCGTCTACCTCCTCAACCAAACCTACGCTTACCGCAGACCCTGTCCCCTCAACCGAACCTATTTCGGCAACAACAGGTTCAGTCCCCGCAACCGGACCAGTTCCGGCAGCAACAACTTCAGTCTCCTCAACCGATTCTAACTTCGACAGCAACAGTTCGGTCCCATCACACGAACCTATTTCGGCAGCGACGTTTCAATCTCCCCCACCGAATCTACATGAATCGCGTGAGGGTAGGAGCCTCGAAAGAGGCAACATCTGCGACCATCAAGTCGCCGCCCACTATGGGTCCGGCCTCCTGCCGGTCAACCGCAGCCGCGGTAGCTTCACTTTCTGGCACAGAGCCTGATCTCCGCTTCTTCGAGAAGCCGGCTCCGTCTCCGGCGCTGAAGGAAGAAGAGACGCGGGAGCCGTACCCGCCTCGCCGAGTTTCAACTTGGGAAGCCGTCCAGGAAGAGGCTCCGGATCCTCACCCTCGGAGGAGAATCTGGACGCCTTTGGCCTTCTTTTGTCGAACGGTAGGCCCTGACGAAATCCGCATACTCGCAACTCCTTGCCTCATCCTCATTGGAAAACGAAGGAGGGTCCGCACAGCGCGGCGACTCTGTAGCCTTTCTCTTAAGGGCAGGAGGTCTCCTTGCAAGAGGAATATCATCTTCATCTTCATTGAGCTGACGCCCAGGATGATTGGGCCTTCAACTACCTGTGGAGCGGGATGCTCCGTTGAATCACCTCCCTCAGCCGAAGAGAGCGAAGCCGACCACGTGTCGGAGGAAGCAGGAAGTTCGGTTTCCTTAACCGGGCAGGGCTCGGCCCTTTAGATCTTGTCAGCCTAGTTGAAACCGCTACCTCCCCCTTTTCTTCTTCTTCGACGGAAAAAAGGGGGTGCGGAATTTTGGACATACCGGCACATCTCTGCACGGAGAAGCCCAAATACTTCTGCAGATTCACGGGTCGAAGCAAGAACCCCAGGTTCGACTCCTCACTCCCGTCCTCCACATGCGCTATGGACCAAGCGATCATCTGTCAAGCCTTTCTCTTTGGATGGCCGTCACAATTTTGGCTTGTCAAACACCGTCTTAGACGGAGGTTCCCTCCATTTAAGTGGAACCCGAGCTTCTGGCGGGCGATCCCACAGAATAGAGGGGAGCTCCCATCCCCAGACCAGAAACGTAAAAGAACGACTTCTCGAAAGGGGGGTTGCTCACCATGTGGACGGGGCAGAGAAGAATCTTCTACCCCGACCCTGAAATGTCCAGGTGTGGCCATACTTGAAGGGGGTGTAAATATTCAGGAACTCCGGCGCAGACAACTGGTACGCCGTCCCCAGGACCATTCGCCAGGCCACACAACAGGCTACCACTGTGTCGCCACGCACCGGCCTTAAACTCTGGTGGAGCCATTCCTACAGTGTGCAGTATTTCTCGAACCACTTGGGGAAAAGGTAACCGGAGCCCAAGCCTCCAAAGATTTCTCGAAAATACCACACCTCATGCCCTCTGGTGTTCCCATGAATGTCGTCCTTAAGGCCGGGATTCGGATTTTCACCCCGTCAGGAATCTCATAGGTTTTCCTCAGCCTCTCGGCATCTTCTGGCCTCAAGGCGGACCGCCAGGTAGACGGAGCCTCCGACTCACTCTAATCTCGAGGATTTTGGAGGCTTCGACGGTCCAGCAAGATTTCGAAGATTTCCTCGCATCACGTCCGAAAAAGGTTACTGGATGGGAAAACGAAGGGTAGAGAACCAGTTGCCGAATGGAAGAAGAATGGGAGAGTCACGGTGGCGGCTAGGGATTTTTTTTCTTTTTTTTTGCGAAGAAGACAAAGTAAAGCTTCCCCAAAAAAAGAAACGCACTCATATACGTTGAGGCGAATCGCCTCTAAGAAAAGATGCGGACAGGAGATGAACACGTGTTGCCGCACCAGTAAGTGACACGCAACCCTACATCTCCACAATGACGGTTCATTTTCAAAATCCAAAATAAAATCCTCCCGCCATTCCAAGCGCATGACGCGAGGAATTTTAGGGGGTAACTGTTAGGGATTGGGCCTAAAACTACAATTAGGCCCACACCCAATTCTCCTGTGGCGCGGCCCGTGTAGGTCAAGCCCAGGCCCGCCTCACTACCGACCATGGTAACCGAACCCCTAGGTTCGGTTTGTGTCTTAGATCTGGCCGAACTCTATGTTCGGTTTCGCATAGCAAATCCGGCAGAACCCCTAGGTTCGGTTCCGGTCTAAAAGGAGCTCTGCGCCGACCTCCAGGGTCGACTCCCGCATGGTAAGGTTAATGAACCTGTTATGAAGAAGGGACAAGCCCCATTATGGCTAGCATTTATGATCGCCGACCTCGGTAATTGTGCCCGCAAGTTACCGATTGCTACTAAACCCATCAAGGCATGATTGATGTGACAAGCAAACAGGAATTTACTTTATCGTGGCCATTACGTCCACGGCACGTGGATTAATCTTTAATGACCCGCATGGGCATAGCCGATTAAAAGAAACACAGGGGCCCACAGGAAGGCTTCATTAATGAGCCTCGGGGAAGCAGCCACTATATAAGGAGGAGGGGATAGGTTCGGCAAAGGTACGTATGTTTCGACAATAGAATCACTCTAAGTCTTTTCTCTCAAAAAAGATAAGAATCTGACTAGGCATCGGAGCTATCCCCCGCCGGCAACCCCCGGCAAGCTCTTGGTGTCTGACGTTTTCTGCTCTGTTCTCAGGTTACCGTACAGCCGGAGTCGGAAACTGCTTCAACAAGATGTATGCAACCTTTTTTTTTCTTTTCTTTTTCTTGGAGGATGGTTGCAACTTATCGCATTGCGATTTCGTAGACAAAAAATGCTATTTTAAATTAAATCACAAAAAATATATCGTTTGAAAGTGCATTTTAAAAAAATGTGATTTAAAATAGTAAAAAACTCGGTGTTTTCAAACACGAGAAAATAGTTGTGTTTTTTAAAAACACATAATTTTAAATGCTAAATTACGATTTTAAATGTCAAACTTAAATATTACCCAACACTTAATTGCATTTTTTTAAAAAAAAAATTATGTTTTAAAATCGCAAATCTAAAAGGACCTTAATTGTTTTTAAGTCTTGTGCGGTGCTGAGGTGTTAAACTGGCCAAACTTTTAGCTCGAAGAAGACAATAACAAAGGACAAAACAGGCACTAATGAAATGGGAAAGAGTTTGTGATACAAAGAGCAATGGTTAGACTAAAATTTTTGGGTGCAAAAGTCATTGTTAATGAGCATAATAGAGGGCACAAAAAGCTGGTATATATAATGGAAAGAGTAATTATTTTAGAAAATGCTTTTAAGAGTGTTACGAGGGCACTATAACTTTTATTACTGAATTTTTGGGTGCAAAAGTCATTGTTAATGAGCATAATAGAGGGCACAAAAAGCTGGTATATATAATGGAAAGAGTAATTATTTTAGAAAATGTTTTTAAGAGTGTTACGAGGGCACTATAATTTTTATTACAAGTCTTTTACAAACTAACATAATTGTCCATGTGATATTTATCACGTTAGTTACTAAAACGTAGACTATCATGTGGCATTTCATATAATACTTACTACATTTACAAACTGGTGTGATAGTTCACATGACATTTAAGGAAGGGCATAACTCACCTCGCCTCGATAACATGTCCCGATTCAAGTCAAAATTCCAGGTTCCGTGTGATTTAAACTCAATTTCACTATCAAATTTAGAATTTTCGAGCCGAGCTAGTTGATGTTAAAAATTTAAATTTTCGAACTCCGGCCCACCCCAGGCTAAGCCGAAATTTGATGGGTCATATAAATACATATTTTCATCTCAAACAAATAAACCCTAAAGTGAATCACTTCTCATGCCATTTAGCTTTTTTTTTTTGTTTTTTTTGTTGGAACCTTCTTCTTTCTACATGTCTTCTATTGAGCTCAGAGCCTCAACCCATTCGGATACCCAACGAAAATACCCAACCCGACCCGGGATTATGACAAACATGGAGAAGCCCATTGAGGATGTCGAAACTAAAATTTAGATTCCGACCACCACAGTCAAATTTGGAATGCTCTAAAAATTGAGCCGCCCCAACCCGTGCCCAGCCTAATGGCACTTACTAGTTACTACTTATCCACTCAAATGTGAGCTACCACATGACAATCGTTATCCTTTAAAATTTTATTTTTCCTGATTATTACACTAAATACCAAATGGGTTTTTAGTAGCCTGTTGTACTTTTAAGATGAAGATTCTCAACGGCTTCTCTTGCTCTTAACTTGCCTAAATATCAAACGAGTTTTCAGTAGCCTGTTGTACTTTTAAGGGGAAGATTCTCAACGGCCTCTCTTGCTCTTAGTTTGCCTAAAAAGTGAGGATGGAGTTTACACAAATTGATTTTTTACTAAAGTAACCCTTAAAGAAGAGTTTCTAACAACTACGGACAATATGTTATTGATGAAAAAGAAAAAGAATTGATTTGACCTAAAATGTTTTCTGTTGAAAAATATTTTCAACGAAATCATTTTTTATCGTTTGGCTCATATGAAAATGAGCAATGGCGGAAAAAAGGCCGACGACTTCCAGCAACCTCCGACGGTGGTTGGGCGAACTTTGACGATTTGAGAATGAGAAGATCAAATTTTAAAAAATAGTTTACGATTTTAAAAAATGGATTTTACGAAAAATTAAAAGTTTTTCTAGTTAAATCGAAAATATTTTCGATTTAACTATTATTTTATGTCGCATCGAACACCAAAAAATACGAAAAATATTTTTAAAAAATTATTTTACACTGAAACAAATAGAGCCTAAAATATACAACAATTCGCATTGGCATTGCCGATGATGTAAGTAATCAAAATCCAATGCCTTAACCATACCATATCTAAATGCATTTGCCTTAAAACATTTCTTTTTTACACAATCAATTGAAACTCATACCAAAACTTGAGAAATCCAATTAACTACCAGAAACTCGATTCCAGACTCTTATCAGAACACTAGACCACAATTAACGATCTAATGTGTTTGTTTGAGTTAGTGGTTTCAAAATATATAATTTGAAAAAAATAGAAATTTCAAATAATAAAAACGCAATCAAATGTTTGATAAAATCTATAAAAGAGTGTTGTTTCTGCGATTTTAAAAACTTAGTATCTTTAAAAATCAAGCATTTTTGAAAATATACTCCCTTGCATATAGTTTGAAGACATAGATTTCTTACGTTTTAAAACTACAATTTTTTGTTAAACACAATCTCAAATGGGATACTTCCACAATTTTGTTTAAAAATGAGCATTTAACCTACAAAATCGTAGGGCCAAACACACTCTAACTCTTGAATTGAATCTTAAAAAAACATTTTCTCTTAATATGCCCATTTTCGTATAAGCTTAAGCTCTAAGCTCACCCCAAAACCACATAAATACTTGGTCCATCTTCTTGTTTATGTTGGGGTGACATCGTACTATGGAAACCCATCAAACCCCCTCTGCAAACTAAGGCCCGTGCTTGTCTTTCTCTCCAAGCCCATGAAGATAACCGCCCGAGTTCAGGCCCACGACCGAACGCTACCGGATCCTCAGCGATTTCTCATTGGGTAACTGGGCGCGCTGTCTATAGGCTTCGTTTTACACAATTGAGAAGAGCATTCTCGAGCTTCCCTCGAACATTTTCGATTCGCAACTCGCCACTCGTTCCGAGTTACCGGTGACGAAACTTCACATTCAGCTTCTCAGTATCACTCTCAGGTTCGTCAATAAATTGCCGTCAATTTCTTCAAATATATTTTTTGTTTGGTTGGTCTCTTTGCCCTGTTAAGCGCAAAACCCTAGAGTTTTGAGGGAGAGTGCTGCGTAGAAAATTCGAGTTTTTTGTCGTAGCAACCAAACGTAGTAATTAGCTTTGCTCTCGAATAAATTTGAAACAACTAGTTCTTCATCTTTAGTAACTTTTTTTTTTTGGTGGCATAGTAGATTTAATGCATTTGAAATAATTCAATATCTTGGATGAATATTTTGCATTCATCTGAATGATTAGATTTTAACTGTTAATTTTTAATTAAATGGTTCAGATTATTACAATGAAATGCAATTTATATTAGTAGATAGGCAGATTGGTGAAAAATTTTGTTTGTATAAGCGAAGTGAAACTGTAACAGAAATGAAATCCAAGAGAGCGAATGATGACTTGGCGGAGGAGGAAGGGTTTGCTTCAGAATCGAAGAGGCGGAAAGTGGTGGAGGAGTCGTCATCTCCCTCGCCGCCTCCTCTTCCCATAGCAAATCCTCTTGCGGGACTAGCGAATTATGATGACGATGACGAGGAGGAGGAAGATGAGAGGCATAGGCGTTCTGAGCAAAATGGCGATAGAAAGGAAGGTGGTCAACAAGATGATGATGATGACGACGATGACGATCAACATGAGCAAGCGTACAGTCAAGGAAAGCGAAGCCGTGAGGTGGAGCGCAGGAGGGATTGTCCTTATCTTGATACCGTTAATCGACAGGTATACAACTCGTCTTTGGATACTAAAGATAATTTAGCAACATTATTGGTGTATTTCTATGTGTAAGTTATACATCTGTGTAATTGCTTTACTCGATACATAGAAGTGTCTTATTTTGATTTATGTGTTTATGCTTTAGAGGTTTTAAGTTTTGACTTTGGGCCCTTTTTTTCTTTCCTTCTCTGTCAAAGTTGTACATATGTCCATATTAACTAGGGGCATATATCTGTAAAAATGCATTTTCATGGTGTGTTCTGTTGCTCTTCTATGTTTTGCAGGTTTTGGATTTTGATTTTGAGAAGTTCTGCTCTGTGTCTCTGTCGAATTTGAATGTGTATGCTTGTTTGGTCTGTGGGAAGTACTACCAAGGAAGAGGGAAAAAGTCTCATGCATATACTCACAGCCTCGAAGCAGGGCATCATGTTTACATCAATCTTCGGACTGAGCAGGTTTATTGCCTTCCTGATGGATATGAAATTGACGACCCCTCATTAGATGACATTCGGCATGTTCTGAATCAAAGGTGTGCTTATGTTTTGGTTTAGTGCTTTTATTTTATTTCATCTCTATTGCATGTTGTCCCCCGACCTTTCTCTGCACATCTCTGTGTGTGTGTGTTTGTGTGTGCAAGTGGCTGTCTATGCCAGCACTTGTGCATGCATGTTTATTTGTGTGCAGAGGCCTACATGCATTTTATGCATTCGTATGTGTTAGCATGTGGTCATACTAATGCTGTGACTCTCATTGGATATGTGTGCTTTGATGCATATGTCTTAGCATGTGGTCAAGCTCATGTTGTGACTCTCATTGGATATGTGTGCTTTGATCCATGTGGATAACAATTTCTCTTGGAAAAAAAAATTACATTGGTCAGCTTCATTTTCTCAGTGATATTTGTGATAGTGATATGCTATGTTTTGATTCCCAATGCATTGTCCAAGTTTTATTTAAGTTTTTCTCCGGCTAACATATATGCAGGTTTACTAAGGAACAAGTTGAACAACTTGACAAGAACAAGCAATGGTCTAGGGCACTTGATGGTTCTGATTACCTCCCAGGAATGGTACCTATCTTTGGCCTTTCTCGTACAAAATTGCATTTCTGTTTTATTGTTAGAGATGTTATTAGATGTTATTTGGGCCATTTTGAAGTGTTGATCATGATTTTGGCAAATTTCAGGTGGGCCTTAACAACATCAAGGAGACAGATTTTGTGAATGTCACAATACAATCTTTAATGAGAGTTACTCCTTTAAGAAATTTTTTTCTTATCCGTGAAAATTATAAACACAGCAAATCTTCACTTGTTCATCGATTTGGAGAACTCACACGGAAGATTTGGCATGCACGGAACTTTAAAGGACAGGTTTGATCCCAGTGATTGTCACATTGAATTAATAGTTCTTGAACATGAAATTCATATATATCAATTTTTTCTATCTTTACAGGTGAGCCCGCATGAGTTTCTGCAGGCAGTTATGAAAGCCAGTAAAAAACGGTTTCGGATAGGCATGCAGTCTGACCCAGTTGAATTCATGTCATGGCTTCTTAACACACTGCATGCTGATCTTAAAACAAAGAAAAATAAAAGCATTATCTATGATTGCTTTCAGGTGTATATATCATCCTTCTTCTTTGCAGTCCACTTTGTTGTTAGTAGTTGTATATTCACTTGTGCTTATATAGAATCTACTACACACTTGATAGGGCGAATTGGAGGTTGTGAAAGAAATCCATAACAAATCTGTTACTGAGAAGAAAGAAATCAGTGATGACCAATTTGCTGTTTCGAAACTCACAGATGGTGGAATTGAACATGATGCGAATGCTGCAGAAACTTCCAGAATGCCATTCCTAATGCTTGGACTGGATTTGCCCCCACCTCCTCTTTTCAAAGATGTGATGGAGAAAAATATAATACCCCAGGTATACTTTGACTTCTTTGTTAGTTTGATTGCATTTAAAATGGGATGCGTATTTTCTGTTGTCTTTTAGTAGATTTTGTTTGAAGGGTTGGTTCTAATAAACTAAGGCTTTACGTTTTATTATTGATAGATATGAGAGAGAGAGAGAGAGTACTTTAAAATAACATGGAATTGGCGCGTTGATTTGAGAGAGAGTATTTTAAAATAACTTGGAATTGGCGAATTCTTTCAAGACCCTCTTTACTTCTCAAAAAGTAAGATGACAGTAAAAAGAGGGAGAGACAAGGGTTAAATAGAGTAATGCTATATGCAAGACTCTTGTCCCCTCAAATGTGACATGACTTTTAAAATCACTATTGGATCAAAATTCAATAGTGACCCATCTCAAATTCAATGGTGATTTTAAAAGTCATGTCACATTAAGGGGGATAGGAATCTTACATATAACATTACTCGGTTAAATATGGTTGTTTTATCTCTTGATTTACATAGGCAGCATTCGGAGCCACTTTAATAGTATGTAAAAGTTAGAGAGAGCCAATGGTTGGAGAATTCTTTGAAGAACCGGTTTGGTTGTCAGAAAGTAACATGAAAAGGAAAGGTCAGAGAGAGAAAGGTTAACTTGGTTTGTTTTCTTTTGATTTACATTTGCAGCATTCTACCCCACTTTGGTTCCATACAAGACCTGCTTGAAATTGGCCAGTTTTATGGCCCTGTTTAGTTCAACAGACAAGGATCACAGTAAACAAATTCTTTACTTTTCAAGAGTGATCACAAAAATTTGAAGAATTTTCCATTTTCTTGTCTTTTATTTTGAGAATTGGAGGTAACGTTTAAAAAAAAGAGAGAAAGAGGACCTTTGGTGATATATTGGAAGTGGCCTCTTGTTCTAGAATTTGGGCTGCTATTGATTCTACATCTATATTTTATTTGCATGACATCAGAATTAATTGTAACATTACAATGAGCTCTGGCACAAATGGCACTCCCTCCCTTATAAGAATAGGGTGGATGGTCAAATCATTGTTTCAAGACCAACTAGGTGTGTGTGTAACTTACCACGCAAAAAAAGAAAAAGAAAAAAGAAAAAAGAATTAACTGCTACAGCAATCATCTGAATCATTACTTTTGAAAAAATGCACAAGTCATCGATTGATATATGTACTAGAGAAAATGTGGGTTTATATGCAATTTTTAATAGTGTTTCTCATGGACCAAATTCTGCCTATGATTTTGTTATAGGTTCCACTCTTCAACATCCTGAAGAAGTTTGATGGGGAAACTGTCACTGAAGTTGTCCGTCCTCGTATAGCAAGAATGAGATATCGTGTTACCAGATTGCCACAGTATCTTATTCTTCATATGCGTCGATTTACAAAGAACAACTTTTTTGTGGAGAAGAACCCTACATTAGGTAAGATTTCATTACTAAATCTGTGAGTTGTATAATGAATCTATGGCTATCATATAATGTGGAACTTGGCCAGTTCATGTGCCTTGTGCTAACTGATATTGTCTTTGTCTCAGTCAACTTTCCTGTGAAGAACCTGGAGTTGAAGGATTACATACCCTTGCCGACTGCCAAGGAGAATGAGAAATTGCGGTCAAAGTATGATTTGATTGCTAATATGGTTCATGATGGTAAACCTGATGAAGGGTTATACCGGGTATTTGTACAGCGGAAGTCAGAAGAATTATGGTAACTCCATATTGCATCGATTTGTGTTACCTTGAATGAAAATGTAACAAGTATGCAACTGACACTTATGACATTCAATATTTTCAGGTATGAGATGCAGGATCTGCATGTTTCAGAAACGCTTCCTCAAATGGTTGCACTCTCTGAGGCCTATATGCAGATTTATGAGCAGCAGCAGTAATATTGGACTTCAAGTCCCATTGTTGAATGTGTATTGGCTGTGTATTGAGTTCAGATAACCGTAATGTATTTTTCAACACACAGATGGTGAAAACATGATAAGAGAGAGGATTGGAAGTGTTGATCTTTTGAAGTGGTTGATTTGTCAATATGGAGGAAGCTGCCTGACTGAAGGAAAAGTAAGGCTATCATCTTTCGGTCTCCCAAAGTTTTGACTGTAAAACCATCCAGACATTGTTTAGAAGAATTCTGAAGGCAAAATATTGTAGTGTTAGAATTTTTGGCAGTTCTATGTTAGTGTTTACTATTTGTTTGCGATGACTTGTTTACATGAGGAAATGGTAGTGGAAGATTTTCTACCTCGACAACTCGTCTTACACGA